>ARYC01002015.1:0-24454 GCA_000711775.1 Oxytricha trifallax
AGATAGCTATAAGTTGGCGAATCTGACTTAAAGATAGATAATAACAATATTACTAGAAAATATTATTTTATATCATTATATTATGTCTATATATTTGAGAATACTCTTCAATAAATACAGAAACAATTATTTGAATAATCCTATTAATATTTTTCAGTTGATAAATTAATGTAAATTAAAATAAATTTAAATTAAACAATAGTAAATCAGTATTAATATTTATAAGTTTAAAATTCTACTAGTGAGATTCTAAACCCATCTATTAATCAAATTTATCTTTATAAAATACAATAAATTCGAAAAAATAAATAAAAATTGGTAACATAACATTAAGTTGGCAATAGAAATATTTGACTAATAGTAAAATTAATTACTATTATTGAAGTATATATGGAATAATTTAGAAATAACTTTTAGGAAGAAAAAGAAGACCAAAATAAGCTAATTAAGATGGTTATTAATTGCTTTAATGAGGAGCATTTAATAATCTTCTATGAAAATTTTGTTAACAATTTAAATATTTGTTGAATAAATCCTAAATTCGTAAATTATAGCAAAATAAGGACTATTATTTAATAATTCATTTCCCTCAAATGCACTTAATTTTAGCAATAATAATTTGCAAGTATTCTACTTCCCACTAATTAACTAGAAGGTTGGATATCTTATAAATTATAACATATAGTATCAATTTATTTATCAAAGTAAGATTAATTGGGGGGGGGGGTCTAAGTCGGTACCACTCAATTTTTAAAATCCTAAGTCGGTACCATATGAAAAAAAAATTTTTATCCCAAAATCCTAAGTCGGTACCACATAAAAAAAATTTTTTTTTCAATAAAATTTTAAGTAATTATTAATATATTAAAAATCTCAGCTAAGAATTGATTTATCAGATTTTTCATTTTGACATGTCTTCTATATAGAGCCTCCATTAAACAGTCATGCGAATTTTCATCGCTTTGTACCTCTAAAATTTCTTGGACTTGTACTATCATCTTATTTCAACATAATGACGTAATTTGTTTTCAAATTCTTCATCATAATCTTCATCATTATCATTTTCTTGATCATCACTTCTTAATATTGTTGTTGCTATTATTGATTAAACATATTAAATTTTAATTCCTCATGAACCTACCTTTTATTTTATAATCCTGCTTATCTAAATGGCATATTTTAATAAGAACTAAAACCATCATGATGAATAATTGAACCTATCTATGAGTACTATTAAATTATTGCCCACAATATCTCTCTAGTTCTATTCTAAACAATGAAAACCTTAGCTTTTTTTGATTGTCTTTCTATCATACCAAATACCCAGATTTATCTCTCAATTCTACTACTATTTTTTTGTTGTTAAATTTAGCCTTCATCATAAAGAAATTTTCCATGAGTAAATAAACTTTCGTCTACTTCAATATCTCTTCATTTTAAATATGAAAAATATACATATATTTTGGTACTTATTGTCTTACATCTTAAAATACTTTTCTTATTAACTTTTGATTTAATTTGTAGTTAAACAACTTTAAAATATTTATTAATAATTACTTAAAATTTTATTGAAAAAATTTTTTTTTTATGTGGTACCGACTTAGGATTTTGGGGTCAAAAAAATTTTTTCATATGGTACCGACTTAAGATTTCAAAAATTGAGTGGTACCGACTTAGACCCCCCCCCGATTAATTTGTTATTTTGGTAATATATAAATCTATTACCTATTAAACAATAAGGATCCAAGAGATACTTGGCAATATTCAATAATGTAAATAAATTAATAAACTAAACTGTTTCTAATAATTTGTTATATTAATAAAAAATTTAATCCAAATAAATTCTGTTTTTTTCTTTTAAAAAGCAATAATATTTTAAATTTAAGAGATATATCATTATTGATTTAGTATACAGATCTTTACATTAAGACTATATCATACTAGTCATTTTATCAGAGCTAATCTATTTTAAAGAATTTATTATATTCTTACTCAAATAATTTTATTTAACTCCTTTTCAGTTAAGAAATATTAATCTGAATAAATCCTTAAATTTAAGAAAACAATACGTTAAGGTTGGTTAAATGTAAAAACAATAGAATTCAAAATCCATTAATATATTTAACAATCAATTTAAATTTAGGGGGGGGGGAAGTTTCCTGCCCCCAAACAGTTTCCTGCCCCAAAAGGTAGTTTCCTGCCCCAAACAATAAATTTTATGTTTTTTGAAATAATTTTAATAGAAACAATAAATTTCAATTTCAATTACCATAATCATGTACTATACAACATTTATTATTATATAATTTTCAAGGTACATAATTATTCTTTATCAAATTATATATTATTAACAAGGCTAAAACAAGTGTTTTTTATTAATAATTAATGTAATTTTCATTAAATTTTAAATTCATTATCAAGGTAGAAATGATATTTGTAGCTAAATTTAAAAAAAAAACTACATCATTATTGATGATAAAGATTCTTTGAAAATTTTAAAAATTACATATTTTTGTATGGGGCAGGAAACTACCTTTTTGGGGGCAGGAAACTTCCCCCCTAGGGTGCATATAAAATTTTGGGGCAGGAAACTTCCCCCCCCCCCAAATTTAGTATTTCCCCTCAATTCTTAAACGTTTTCAAAAAAGATAAAAATAAATCATCTTTTACAGTTAACTTTGAATGCTAACTATTTTTCTCGTTTTTATAGTATTTACTCTATTCCTCACTTATTTGGATAAATTTGCTTTAATTAGTGACCTTCAAGCAAATTAAAAATTTTATTAAGCTTAAGTTTACTCTATACTTTTAAAAATTATAATATTTAGCAACAATTAAAGTCACAAATTTAGGCAGTAGTTTCGCTTCGTTATCAATATTTTTATTATCATCTTTATTTTCGAATTCCTTATAGTCTCATTTTTTAATGTGGGAAGATCTAAGTATTTCATTTTCTTCATTGTTTTATATATTATACTATCTCTAATGCTAATTATCAGAAAATTTTAATTATTTATTGATTAATATTTCTCAATTGAACCTGTATAAGTTATAAAACATTTTAAGCTATTTCGTATGAGAGAAATTTTACTTTAAAGTCCCTGTAATGTGTTAATGCTATTAAACCAATAGCTTTTCATTAAATTAATCCCCATGATTAGATATATTATTATCTGATTACTATATATCTTGAGCTTTGTCCTCTAAGCTTCTTGAAAATGAGTTGCTATCGAAATGAGTTGTATCTTAATCTTCACTTAAAATAAATAAATCAGTCTCATCACCATCATTAGTCATAAAAATTATATAACATAACAAATTATTATCATTTTTAAATATAAAACTTCATAGATAGAATTTAAATAATGTGTAATATTTAAAAAATGCAATGCTTCATAGAAACTTTAATAAAAAAATAATAGAAAAATTAAATGAAATAATACTGAGATCTAGAAATAGTGTAAATTAGTGAAACTTTCATGCTGATTTTTCAATTAAATAATGAATAAGCTGCAAGTCAAATTGAGTATTATACAATTAAAATGTTTAATTTAATTGAAAAGTATTAATGATAGTGCTTATACTTTACTTAAATATCCTCCTCCAATAGAAAATTCAAATCATATTTCTTTCTTTCTTTTACAAAATGAGGATTGTATTATTTTGCTTGTTTTTATCGAATTATTAATATGTAACTTTGCTCATGTTTATTTTGCAAATTTATTATATAGCAGTAAATAATAGAATTATTAAACCATTATTCCTACTTTCAATTAAGTTTTATGTCTCCACGATTTTCTTTATCTCTCCCAAATAAGTATAGATGTAGATAAATATTATTGCTGTAACAAACTTAATTATTATTGAGAATAAAATTGATCAATATATTTTTTAATTGCATTTATTTATTTTTAAACGTACTCACATGAATAACAACAGTGAATTTCATAAATTTTTTATAAAATATTTTCAAAGATACATTTGAGCTAAAAAGTAAGCGATTTGTTGCTATAGGGTAAGCAACATCTAATAGGGAAAATCTTAGAAAATAAATTTAAATCAAAGAGAATAATATCACGTTTGACTATTATTATAGAGATTAGCTTAATTGGCCAAGAAAAATAATGTAAATAAATGACTTAATAGGATAAGAAATATGTAAAGAAATATATTATCATACTTATATTTTATTTCTTACTAAAATATACTAATAACCAATTATATAAGCTTCAAATGCCCCTTTTATTTGGAGCTTATATAATATTTTAATTCGATAGATTTACGATGTCCAATAAATAATTTTTTTGTTATTAATTTTTTTAATTTGATTTTTTATACCTCTCTCATGCTTATAAATTTAAATGAAAACCAAATCTGTAATATTTACAACAATAAAGAGCATTGTTATTAGAAAAAAATATATTTACAAAAAATCTAAGATAAGTGTAGCCTCTATATTTAGGTTTCATTTTATTATAGCCCAAGGCTGATCGCAAACTCATTTTTTATTATAAAAATTTTATGAAAATATATCCATTCAAAGTCAAATTAAACACTTCAAATACTCTATATTGCAAAGTTAACACCACTATGATAATAAGTAGTTTAAACTTATATGCATTATATGAAAATATTTTAGGAAAATGAAATTACTATGACTTACATATTTACATAATCTAGCCATTCTAGACTTGCCTTTACAGTACTTTCTTAAAGTTAGTAATTATTAAAAAACAATACCACAGAGTACGAAAAATTAAAGAAAGCACAGAGAACTGTAAATTTAATCAACTACTAATGTAACTATTAGGTGATTTGATCTCTTTTCCTCATTTATATTAGTATTCATAAGTTGTCTCACAAGTATTCTATATAAAAAAGTCTAATTAAATAATATGGTTATTATTACAATCTAAAAGTCATGATGGCTATAATCATAAAGAATAGCATGCTGCATATGTTCTCCACACTCATTTAAAATGGTTATTTTAGAGAGCTGGAAATGAATATCGATAAGGTCCATCATACATCAACTAAACTACAAAATATTTATCAAAATCTACTTGTATATATTTCCAAATCTATTTATCACAAATTCATAGAATAATCTCATTTCTACAGTATCATACAATCTCTTAATATACTTACAAAATAAAATGAACCAGAATATTAGCATTGTAATTTTTTGGAAATGGTCGAGTGCAGTTTTAGAAAATATTAAGACCCAAATCAATGCAAAGGAGTAAGTGATGATTAAAAATGCATTCAATATCAGCTAAATCAAGATAAATGTATTAAAATTCTCATCATCAATTGCCATTAATATTAATATGCTTTAATTCAAGGATAAATAATATAAATAAACTAATTATAAATAAATCTAGTATCTATATTTTAATATTATAAAATTATATTTATATCTATCTTAGAATGAATTATTAATCGGTTATTCTCTAAAATTAAAAATGAATGTAACAAAGTGTCATTAATTGAAATAAAAGAGTATTTGAATTATAATTTATATAATTATATTTAAATTTGAATATTTTACATATTTGTTGTGAGTTTTTACAACCAGCAGCATGGGTTATTCAAACAATAATAATGGCTATCGATCTTTGAATATTATCATAATTTATCATTTTAATATTATAGAGAACTCATTAATATATAAAATGTTTATGAAAGAAAAACAAAAGCAATTATATAATTTTGCAATAGCACAAATAATACTACCAGTGGAAGTGCCTCTGGGCAAAATAACTTTTCTCGCAGTAATACTAATTGGAGTTCAACAAATAACAACACTATTGATAGATTTATGTAAATGATATAATATTTATGTGTCATTGCCAATTTAAGTTCTTTAATAGCAGCTACAGAAACAATAATAATAATTATGGTTATTATAATAGCAACAATGGCGGTAATAGTTCTTCAGCTTTCAATCGCACTGACTACGGCAATACATTTTATATATACAAACTTATACTTCTTAATTTACATGAGAAGCATCTATAACCTCTACTTTTATAAAATATATAAAACAATAGCTCATCAAGTGGATATGGGTACGGATCAAATTCAAACACAAACATTAACATCAGCTAAGTAGGAGGGTCCAACTATCAACTCGGTAAAATTTACTAGCAATAGTAGTTTCCTGATACAATCTCATCTTGGGGGAAGAATTTTCCTTACAAAACTGAGGGCATATCAGAAAATCTTTTAATTTAATATACAAATTCTTATTACTTTTTAAACTATATGCAAATTAATACTGGGGCTTAAGCCAGCCAGATAGTTTCACACTTCCACTTTTCGATGCTCTCCATAAACTCTTCTTAAGGGAACTACACATAATATAATTTAACTATTTTCAAGATTTTGGGGAAAATGTCCTATCTTTAAATGTGGATAACTGAAGCTATTTTTTATAAGGAAAATAATCTCCCCAAAACATCCGCTTATTGAAGTAATACTTCTAGTACATTAACTGGTGATGGCAATCAAAATGGAAGGTTAATTGGCTAATTTTTCAATTTATAAACTGAAGCATCTGTCCACTCTGTTTCAATTGAGATGTTAATTATATATCTAATTTAAACTTTTAGTTTTTTGTGACTGACTAAACATATTTTAATAAGATTTTAGATGCTGAGACTAATGGACATGTTGACAGCATCTCAACAAGGTAAAAACTAGCATTCTTACGAACACATAGCAATTCAAGAATTTGGAAATATTGGTCAGTAATAATACAAATTCTTCAATTTGGCAACAAAAGGGGAAGAAAATAGCAATAACAGAAGCAATCCTAGTGGAAGTGGATGGTCTAACTCCTACGGGAACAATAATAACAATGGAAACAACACTGGGTGGGGTAATAACACGAATTACACAAGCAATGGAAGTAATAATACCTGGGGAAATAATAATAATGACAAGCCATGGGGATCTTCAACAAGTGGGTCAGGATTCAACAATAGCAAACCCAATACTTATATCAATAATTATGGTAATTTTTTATTGTTTTTTGCTTAAATTAATACCGATTAAAATATCAATTTTAATATTGATTTACTATTTTTCTAGATATCAATGATTTATAGCTAAATAATAAGTTGCTACAAAAATACTGTCAATTTTTTTTTAACAACCTTCAAAAATCATTTAAAGCACAAAAAATTCGCAAGCTATAAATAAAAGAAGGGTTTTAAATAACAATTCTTATGGAGCTAATTCTTTTGAATAAAATAACAATAATGGTGGAGGCTCTAATTGGGGTAACAGAAACAACAACAATTACAATTAAAATCGCAGCAACACAACTTACTAAAATATGAGTGTTTCCTATGTAAATTTAAACTTTAAGGATTTAAATTGAAGTTAAATATAGATTTGGGGCGGAAACAATAACAATTCATCAGGATGGGGCAACAACAATAACAACAATGGAGGATCAACCTGGGGAAACAGCAACAGCAGCAATAATGGGTTCAATCGACCTAATACGAAAACCTGGGGATAAAATTCAAATAATACAAATAGCTTTTTGAATTAAAGCAACAAAAATAACAATAGCAACACATAATGGGGTTAGAATAACAACAAAAAAAACGGTGGCAATAACTCTAATAATGGATAGATGCGTTTTAATGGATTTACCTCAAACAATAATGGCGGTACATCTTGGGGAAATAACAGTGGCAACAACAATGGAATTAGTAATGGCTTTTAGACTAATTTCGGTAATAGCAACGGGTTTATGAGAAATAATACTGCAAGCAATTTTAGTTTCAATCCCTCAGGAAGCAATAACAATGGAAGTGGGTTTGGAACTAATAATAATTCTGGCAGTAGTTCCGATTAGATTCGCTTTGGTCAGAATTATCATAGTTGCATCCACATAGAGTTTTTTTGTGCAACTTTCATATATTCTTGCGAAACTCTAGAAATATTCATAGCACCAGAATTTATCTATATAAATGCTCTATACAATGTTTAAAAACAGTGACTCTCTATACAAAGTTTTAAAACAGTGTCTCTCGAGGAATTATTGATACTTTTTGTATGATTATGTTAACATTATTAATACCTATTAATAATTATGATATTTAATCTTTAACTTGATCCTTATAGATTTAACTGATTACTTATAGATATATATATTTAAATTCATTAGTGTTATTAGGGGGCTTTTATATTATTCTCAAATCAATATTAGTGGTAAAAACTGAGGAAAAACTTTTTAATAAGAGCATTGTTCTAATTCTCTTTAGATTTATGATAAATCAATTTTAATTTTAAAAATTTAATTACGAAATGTTGAAAAATATTGAAACTATTTTGGAAAACTTTATTGAAACATATTGAGAGACAATTATTTTTATCTATAACTCGAGTAAATAATGAGCAAGTCTATTGTATATTTTACTATATAAAACATAAATTAATATTTTATTATTAAATATTTAATATAAAATGGAGGAATAAAAATAAAGATTATTATCTTTATCTGCTCATGTATTTAAAAGTTTAGTTGGAAGCAACTATGATAAATTGCAGCAACAATTAATATAATTTTATATGCTTTTATCTATCAATGGGCAATCCAATCCCTTTGGTGCAACACCACTAAACAACGGTAGTTTCTCTTCAGCCTCTGGAAGTACTTGGGGCACTTAATTCAATTCAGGTCTTCAATATGGCCAAAATAACAACAATAATAATGGCAGTCACAACATGCCTTAAGTTCAGTTGACTTTAGGTGCTAGTGGCATAAAGTCTGGTATTTAAGTTGTTAATGGTACAAGTGTTCACACGCCTCAGCAGCAAAATAGCAATAGGTAGAGTCAGGGAGTCTTTGGGTAGAGGCCTCTCTACACTTAGTTTAATGGTAATAATAGCAACTAATAGGTTAAATTTTTATCAGAAATTTATGTTCTTTTAAACCCATAGCCCTAATTTTTTGAATTTATAAAATAAACCATTCTATTTTCATTTCTTTATTAAACTAATTTGGAAATAACTCTTAGAATAACAACAATTAACAATAAAACTAATAACAATAGCAACATAATATGTTTAGTTTGAACAGTCAGCAGAACTAAAACTTTCTCAGTAGCAATTCAAACGACCCTTATCATTATGCTTAGCTCATTACCAAAGAACAGATTGATGAAGCATTTAAAACAAACCAAATAAGATGCAATTAACAATTCAAATTTTGTAGGCTAACAGAAATCTTCGTTCATAGGTGGTTTTGATAAATAAAGTGATTATCTGGATTGTTTGAATGAAAACAATGATGGCTTTATTATTGCTAAATATAATTGATTTGGGGAAATTGATTAAAATTAAATTTAAAATAAATCAAAATATTGGCAGTTAAAGTGGCCAATTTGAACGATCTTGGGCTCATTCGATAGAGAATTCAAATTAGCTGGACTTTACTATTGGCGTTACTATTTTATCGCATTCCTGGACCTAGTTAACTCGACTTTAATTGAATGCCTCTAAATTCACTAAATAATACAATTCAATTAAAGTCGAGTTAACTCGCTCCAGGAATGCGATAAAATAGTAACGCCATTAGTAAAGTCCAGCTAATTTGAATTCTCTATCGAATGAGCCCAAGATCGTTCAAATTGGCCACTTTAACTGCTAATGTTTTGATTTATATTAAATTTAATTTTAATTAATTTCCCCTAATCAATTATATTTTAGCAATAATATTGAACATGATGAGAGGGACAAAATGAATTAGAAACTTATTAAGAAGTACACTGTCATAGAAGGTGGTAGAGTAATTGAAACTGAGGAAAAAGAAAATTCTAATGATTGATTAATATTTAATAAAACACTCTAATATCCTTTAAATGAGGCTAATAGCATTTATTTAATTTAAGGGTATTTATCTGTTTCAGTTTTTATGAGAATTATCTAACTTCCAGCAACATGCAATTCGGCAAGAAGCCAACCTTTAAACCCTCAATAGGCCCTTAATTAATTCCCAATGTCCCTGCCACTGGAGCGAAATTCCAAAATAATTCAACATCAAATAATATCGAACATTTACCTTTAAGCCCCTAGAATTTGTTTTATTGCCAAAATATAATTTATTTAAGAAACACAGCAATCTTATAATTATAATTATAAAAGTAATAGATTAATTATTATTAAAACTTAAAACATTAATAAGTATTCTTTTAGATCATACACTGTGGAGCCTGGCACTCACTTAAAATGAAAGTTACAAAAAATATATCTTAAGTTTTTTATTTTTAGGGGCCCTACCTGGTAATACCACTGGTGTCACTAGACCGGTGCTTAACAGGTGGCACAGAGAAGGGACTAGACAGACTTAAACCTACTGATAACGATGACGATGAAGAGGATGAAGAAGGTGAAACCTTTTTTTGCAGACATTCATTTTCATTTATAATATTAAGTATTCTAATTAATTTAAATTTAATTTCTACAACCTTAAATTTTTGAGATTATTTTTCATAAATATATTTAAAAGTAGAAAATTACTCAGCCAAAATGATATCGGAGTCAGATTAATAATTTTAATTTGAATTAAATTACTATCCGGTAAACTAATCTTTCAATAACCGATCTACTCAATAAAACAGACAAAGACTTAACAATATTTCTTAAATTGATTTAAGTTTTTTGATAAAATTATTTATGTTAAACCAATTTACACTTTTCTTTTCTATTTACTACTGATAGATAATCTGTTAGTATTCATAAAGAAATGCATATAAATTAGTTCTTTGCTAAGAATTGAAATATTATATGAATTATATGTATTTGGAAGCTCTCAATAGAAAGAACAAAATTGAATAAATTAATTAGACTTTAAACAATAAAAGCACTCATAATTAATTTGGCTAGCACAAGAATAGCACTGGTTTGTTCAATAAACAAAACTCTAATTATCTATTTCAGAGTAATAATAACTGCATCTTCTAAAATAGAAACTACAGAGAAAATGCTATCGATTTTTAGAATAAGATTGACGAAGCTAATATTTATGAAGAAGATGATTTGCAAAATACAAATTCAGAGGTTTTTCTCAACAAACTGGAGGAGGTAGATCATTTTGTTTGAAACTATTTAAAAATTTTATTGTAAAGATGATTTTAATAGTTCTCCAATTCTGAGCAGAAACTATAAGCGAACTGAAAGTACGGGCCCAAAAAATTTAGATATACTTGAAATTATCATCAATTATCCTTAAATATTTGGCAATCCTCCAGGTAAATTCAAAATTGACATAAACTTAAAAGATTTAAGTTGAAGAATAAGTTTTTGTCACGAGGAGGTTTACACAAAAGCCGAGACGTAAAAGATATTTATGCAAAAGTAGAGGAGATTATCCAATAAATTTGTGAGCTTAGCAGGGATGACTTAGAATTTTTTATTTTGTACAAAAATTCTCTGATCAAGCCAGAGTAATTCCTTGAGGAGGTTGGCATTATTTCTAATTGTCATTTGTTAGTATTATTTATTCTTAATTACACAAAAACTTAAATGTGAGTTTAATTTTGTTTGTTCCGATATATTGTCAAGTGTACATGCAAATTGAAAATCAAAATAATTTCCTGAATGAAGAGTAAGATTAGGGTTAGGGTTTGATGATCATGATATCTTTGAGAGCTAGTTTGGATCCAAGAGTTTCTATAGGTGTAGATAAATCTATGCTACCAAAGCCTCCTAAAGCTGACTTTTTATAAATTTTCAAATTTTTTCATATATACCTAAAAAAATCAAAATTTGATGATTCGAAGCTTTAATATTAATTTGTAATTTTATTGGCTACTAAATTACACCTGACATGTCTGATTTATTCCGTATGACTCTTATGCAGCCACAAAGAGTGCCTGAATTCACAATTTCAAATCAACATGGTTCAATCACTTTCGAGGAAGAAACTGATATAACTCAAGTTGACTTAGAGGATAAAGTGACTATTTCCAAGAGAGCAGTTGAAGTCTATGGTGATGACTAGTCCAATCAGAGCGACAAAAAAATTATAGTAAACATTTCATTTTAAATATGCAATATCATTTTAAGTTTCAAATTTTCCTTTCAGTTTCAAATTAATAATTAAAAAAATAGAATTTTTTTGACAAAGCCTAATCATCTGATAATTTGAGTAAAAGTAATAGTACTTAGAGAGTGAGCTTGAGAAGAAGCGTAAAACCTCCTCTTGGTAATAAATTGAACAAAAAAGCAGTAATTACTCTTTACGACATATTTGTGAAGAAGGGGACACTTAGGAAGAAAAAGAGAAGATATTAGAGGAGAAAGCTTTACAAATACAAGGTGAGTATTTATAACCTGTATATTATTTTGTTATTTTAATAAGAAGTACTTCGACTTATTTCCCTAAAAATTAATTATCTTTTAAAGAGCATCTTAGTTATGATATAGAGAATAAAATATGGAAGTATAGAGTTTTCCACTTTTGATTAGAAATAATTATACTTATAGAGAAATAAAGAAAGATACCAAAGTAATAATCTAATTTTTTAAAACTTAATTTTATTACAAATTTTTTTGATTAATGATATATATATACATTTGAATTTTTTCTCAATAGTATTGAAGGAATACAATTGAAATTGAGAAATTATAATTAAATTAATAAATATTAAATCAAATTTGTGGCAGTTAAAGTTGTCCAATTTAAACGATCTTGGGCTCATTCGATAGAGAATTTAAAATTTGCTGGACTTTGTTATTGGCGATACTATTTTATTTCATTCCTGGAGCGAGATAACTCGACTTTAATTAATCACATCTAAATTCATTAAATTATACCCTCCAATTAAAGTGAAGTTATCTCGCTCCAGGAATGAAATAAAATAGTATCGCCAATAACAAAGTCCAGCAAATTTTAAATTCTCTATCGAATGAGCCCAAGATCGTTTAAATTGGACAACTTTAACTGCCACAAATTTGATTTAATATTTATTAATTTAATTATAATTTCTCAATTTCAATTGTATTCCTTCAATAATTGATTGAATAAAAATATTTTATTAGATATTAGTATTATAGAACAATTAAAATGTTTAATTTTATTAAAAATAAAATGATATAGCAAAAGTTTCAGTTAAAATAGCAGCAAAAGATTCCTCAAAATAATATTTCATCTTTAAAACAGTTATACCAATCTCGTTTATTAGCTTATTTTCCTAATATTAAAATATGAATTAATATGTCAAAAGCAATAGCCACTGAATCCCCGATAAATTTGAATTTACAGCAATCTCAGAGATGATTGATGATTTTAAGCTTAGGGAATTAAATTTGTGGAAGTTTCAACCCAGATATTTCATTGAGACATACATTTTTTATCACTTCAAACTAGGCAGGTTTGGTATATAGTTAACCATCATAGTGGAATTCAGTATCTTATACTAGAGGTTTTGTATGGCATGTTTCTACCTTTCTGTCAGTGGTGCGACATTCCTCCAGTGCCATGATGTCGAAATGTAAACTTCTGGTTTTCCAGTCATCTTAACCCTTCCTGTTTAGCTGTGTTCTTACAGCGTTTTATTCTTTTAGTAAAACCCCGTGGTTTCCTAGCGGTTGCAACTCCATGGCATTGAGGTTAAACCCGTGTTATACCTACTTAACCCATATACCTCGGTATTTCATTCAAGTTTGGTAATTAAGTAAGTATATCCTTTTTACGATTCCTAAGCGGTCCTCTTAGATCTTATCATATACCTTAACGCTTTTTCTACCCAGTTTTAAGTATATAGCATCTATGATATTTTTTAATACGACTTAAGGCATAACTAAGTCGAAATCTTTATTAACGTGGTCCTTTATACCTTGCTTGACGCATTCTGAGGAGGTTTTTAGATCCGGGACTTATCTCGTAATAATCGAGTGCCATTACGGGTTCGAACTCTCCGGATACCGGAAAAGATCGTGGTTGTTTACTGACTAACTAGTAGGTCAAAACCTTAATCTCAGAGATAAAGCATTTAAATGCAGTCACTAAGCATCAGTCAGAAATTCAAATCAACCTAGCTGGCAAATACTGTCAATACTATGTTTATAAATCATACAATAATTTAGAAAAGACATGAATTTATTTATATATAATCTCCACAATAATAACAATGGGAGAATTATAGAGTTTAAAACTACACATTAGTAATCAAGAACACAACTATCTCAATCAGAGTATAACTCATCAAATAGTGATAATTTATTGTATAGTAACATTTAATTTAATATTGATAAAGTATAATTGAAATGTGGAATTTTGAAAATAAAAATATAACAGTATGTGTAATTAATATTAACTGTCACTAATTTACTATGTTCTTAATCGTATTTTGATTTATTACACTTTTAATATTAAAGATATCTAATTAATAATTATAACCAAATTGTACAGTGTGCATTGTACAGTTTCAGATTTAAGTTTTTTTTTAATTAAGGCGTACTATAGAATTGTACATTGTACATTGTACAGTTTTAGAATTAGTTTTTTTTTAGATCAGATTGTACAGTTTGAAAGTGATGTATAATAAAATAATAAGATTAATAATTAGAATACATAATGGAGTAATCTCTCTCAAACTAAACACAAGTGCATCACTCTCACTGTAACAAACCCCGAAACCCCTTGACTTCACCGAATGTGTTCTAGTGTATAGTACCACCGTCCCCGCTAACCCTGGACCACTTCTCACTCTCTAACTTAGTACCGTTAATCACCTTTCTGTATTGCGTCTCCAGTCTCTGCCGTCCTAGGTCCATGCCGGTACCTACAGATGCGCGGTGTTCGCGTAGGAAAGTCTGTGTTGCCAAGATGGTATAGAGAGATGTTTAGGATGTCTAAAAGAGCACGGTATTGTAGCAGTAACAATCGGTGATCTTAGGACCTAGGACGGCAGAGACTGGAGACGCAATACAGAAAGGTGATTAACGGTACTAAGTTAGAGAGTGAGAAGTGGTCCAGGGTTAGCGGGGACGGTGGTACTATACACTAGAACACATTCGGGGAAGTCAAGGGTTTCGGGGTTTGTTACAGTGAGAGTGATGCACTTGTGTTTAGTTTGAGAGAGATTACTCCATTATGTATTCTAATTATTAATCTTATTATTTTATTATACATCACTTTCAAACTGTACAATCTGATCTAAAAAAAAACTAATTCTAAAACTGTACAATGTACAATGTACAATTCTAAAGTACGCCTCAATTAAAAAAAACTTAAATCTGAAACTGTACAATGTACACTGTACAATTTGGTTATAATTATTAATTAGATATCTTTAATATTAAAAGTGTAATAAATCAAAATACGATTAAGAACATAGTAAATTAGTGACAGTTAATATTAATTACACATACTGTTATATTTTTATTTTCAAAATTCCACATTTCAATTATACTTTATCAATAATAAGCGAATTAATAAGGTTTTATGTAGTTGATCATATTATTAATAATTTAAATTTACAATTGATATGGTAGACGATTTTTTTATTATATTGCAAGCAAAAATAATCTAGAAAATAACCAAGAGTACGATAAAATTACAGAGTTTACTGCCAATTCAAATAAATTGCTAGCAAAATTTAACCCAAACCCTTCTAGGCACTTACAGAAGAAAATAGAGTACTTTATTTTGCCATATAATCAATAGATTTAAAGCCAAAAACATATGAAGTTTGAAGAGGAAAAAGAAGTAGTTTATGACCTACAGATATTTTTATTCATATTTTCATTTTAATTATCTCCATAATTAAGTAATTAACTTTAACCTAATTTCAAGTTTGACTTAAACTTTATATAAAATTGAAATCATACCAGTAATTTTATTTAATTCAAATCTTTAAAATATAGATTTCGAGTAAAGCAAACATCAGTTCTTAGAATGAAAACGAAGTTAACTAAACAATTAATATAGTTAAACAATCTCCTATTAAATCTCCATAATTTTAATCCAAAAATAACGAAGGAGTTTAAAGTTAAAAACACTAAGTTTAAAGCCAGTTTTGGTAAGAACGAACTTCAATTAATTATTTTATTTTGAAAGATTTGAAGGAGAGACATGTGTATTGGAGTGGCCAATCAGGCTGGATGAAGTTACACGATGTAATTCTCAACCAAGAATAATTTATGTTCGATTCAATTAAATCCCATAGATCAATTAAGACATGAGAATAGGAGTTAAGAACAATTAAATTAAAATTATTATTGGTGTAAATTAAATACAATTAGACTAGAATCAAATTTGCACACCCTGAAGTTTATTTTATAGAGACAATTAATCGAGTCAATAATTGTAATAATTAGCAACAAATTAAATAATTTACTCCAATAATAATTGAATTTTAATTTAATTGTTTTTAACTTCTATTCTCATGTCTTGATTGATCTATGGGGGTTTTATAAATTATTAAATTATATTCTTTTGAAAGTTTTTAAACTTTATATTTATGTTCAACAGTTAATATGTGTATGAGAGATAATATTTTAAGCCCAAGTAATTTTATTTTTAATGAGTAAATGATAGAGCACATAAAGAAAGCAAAAGACTTGGGACAAATAAGAAACGAACTTTAAAAGCGCAATAAAATTAAAAAGGCTCGAAATGTCAAAAATAATCCTAGATTCTCAAGGAAATTAAGATTTTTTAATAAATATGCTAGTACTGCTGCGGCATAAGCTTAATATAGCTCAAGAAAGAATTTGATGTCGTATTATTTAATATTTTAAAGAATTTTAAGTTATTTTTAATAATTTTTAATAATTTGATAGGAATGGGTAGCAGTAATTCGAGAACAAGATTAACAGTTTAACCTTAAATGATGTTGTTAAATTCAAAAAGTAACTTATTCAATCAAAGCTAAATAATCAAATACAATTTTATATACAGAATGAGATATTATATAGAGTATAAAATTATATTAAATTGATTAAATGAATAAAAAGGTTAAGTTTATGGGTAATAGTTTAGAACGATGTGAAGCCTCAATCCTAGAAGATGACTCTCTTTAGAATAAAAAGTATTTGCATTAGTTTGATAAAAAATTTTTTAATTTATGGCCTAAAAAAGTTACAACACCAAACGAACAGTGAATCTGGAAAAGAACTGTTTTAAACTTAACGACTTGATTTGATCATCAAACTAGAAGATAGCTATAAAAAATTATTCTTTTGTCTTTTGGGAGTAAAAATTAACCCATGCATGGTTATAATTTACTCCGAAACTATATGCAGAAAATTTTGCTATGACTACACTCTTTGAAAATTCAATACCAAACAGTTAACTTTTAAATATTTAAAAATCTTCCAATATTTCAATGCACAATGGTTAAATAAGGAAAATTTCGAATCAACAATATAAATAAAACTCCCATAAGAATGCAGCCTCAGCAAGCAAACTTTAATCATTTACTATTTGAAGAACTAACTAGATATGCATTTCAAGATCTCCAGGAAGATAAAGAATTCATCTGTACTTACTGCAGAACCCCTTATGCCAATCCATAATCCAGAGCAACTCATTGGAGCAAATCAAAAACTTGCAAAGAATATCACAGAATCCAGAGAGTAGAAGACCTCCTATAAAATTTTGAATGCTTGGGATGTGGAGATACATTCGATACCCTCTTTAACTGTCATAGACACATGAATGGTTGCGCAAAAGTAGAAATTTCGTAGATACCTGAAAAATAAATACTATATGATGAAAAAGTTTTAAATAGATGGAATTATGGCAACATGAAATTCTTAAAGTAGCAGCAAGACCCAAATTAATCACATTTAAAACTTCCAGAGTTTGTTTTTGAGGTTAAAGGTGGATACATTTGTTAGAAATGGGTGAACTTTTTCAGATAGTAATTTAGATGTGGTTTGCCAATAAAAATGAGGTCAGATGTTTGAAACGATTATCTCTGGGTGAATTTAAGAGCTACAATGTTAAAAGTGAATGGCTATCTATTCAAGATAGTAGTTCAAGATAATCCCTGGAAAGGTTAAAATGAGCTTCCATATCAATATTTATCAATAAAGAGCCTAAGATAAATTCCACTAAAATAAATTCAATAAGAAGGCATCATATTCTACTGGACCCTCTTCAATACTCAAAACGATGGATTAAAAATTTTAAAATAGTAGGGTTATGAGGTAGTCAAGACACTTACTTGGTTTAAGTACACAAATTTGGGAAATCCTATAAATAGTAAAAGTCCACAATATTCTAAGGAATATTGTTTGATTGGCATCAAGGGTAGCTTATATAAAAACATGATTGATAGAATTCAAGATGAAATACATGCAAAGAGAAGAGAGCATTCAGAGAAACCAGAAGAATTCTGGAACATGATTGTTGAATTGTTTGGAATGGAGTACAGATTGGAGATCTTTACAAGATCAAATTCAAATAGGATGCATACAGTTCACATTGGGAATGAGATAGAAGGAGAGGAGGAATTGAGGATAAAAAAATATAAATGATTAGTTAATTAACTTAAATAATTTATCTAAAAACTAAATATAAATAAATAAATTTTAAAAGTATTTAAAATAGTTAGAAATTAAAACCTTCTTATAGTTAATTATTATACTAAGTCTAAAACTTTATTTTTTATTTATTCATTCAGGGTGTTTGAGTTTTGTTTTGTTTTTTAGGTTATTTAAATTTTTTTCCCATGGTACGCATGTATTTACCAGCTCAAACTGTCTAAAATCAAATCTTCTTTAGATGAATAGCATCTTTAGCATGAGTGAGACAGCTGAAAAAACTTTTCCTAGTCCAATCAAAATTAGTAGACAAAATCTGTAGAATCAAACTTCTTATAAACTCTTCTCTGCTAGATGGCTCAGTAATAAATGGTCTATCCTTTTTAATTGCTGCAAAAAAATTTTCTATTGGGGCCAAGTAAATTAATAAGGGCCGAGATACATGACTGAAATACAGAGCAATCTAAATTTTTAAAGTGCCACAACACTTTTATGATAAGTTGCGTTGTCCAAGATAAAAATTACATTCGGTCTCCAGTTTAGCTCATTCTCATCAAGATAGTCAATGATCTAATGAATGAAGTAAATGACAGTACTGCTATTGTTTTTTCCAATATTAAGTGTAAAAAAAACTCTCCCGTCACTTAGTACTGCTGCAATCATATTCACTCCATACACTCAAACTAATTGGTCATTGTAATTTCTTGAACCTTTTTAACTCCAGCTTTTCCTAATATTAGATTGATTCTAGATACTGCTTTCATCGATATTGATCAGCAGCTTCTTATCATCCAAGTATTAGACGAAGTTAAAGGCTGCAAGTTACCTTTGCTTTAGACAGTCGTTGCTATTTGTTCTTCTGTCAATCATATACACCTTCTTATAAGCAAACCCTAAATCCCTGGCCTTGATATTTCTTATCTGTTTCGTTGATATATTTATTCCAAGAGTTTGGTTTAATTTCTATTGGACTTGTTAAGCAGATTAAATTTGCTGATTATGGAATTAAGCAAAGTTGATAACTTAATTTATGAGTCTTGATTTGAAGAGTCTCGAGTTAGTTTTACATAGTTATTTGTGGTCCTTCTTTTGTGAACTTATTCCAATTATCTTATTTATTAAGTATCTACTCAAATTAAAGCGTGCCATTAACTGGCTCTTAGTGCACCCATGATCATGAAATAAATTAAGAATTTTCTCACTCTTACACATTTCAGCTGTTTGTTTAGACTCTTTGTAATAGACTTTTGATCTTGCCTAAAAATAAAAGTTTTGGTTTTTTCGATTAAAAAATAAACAACTTACATTACTCGATATGGAGGATAAAGGTCCTAATTATGGTGTTTCTGAGAATTTTTTGGTAATTTAATTATTTTAGCAATGTTTTCTCCGGCTTGAACTATTTTCTTCATAGTATGAATCTTGCAATTATTCGATAAGTTTTATTGCTTTATCAACTTATTCTGAAGTTAAAGCATTTCCCATCTAGCTGTCAGAACTACTAAGACCAATCAGACGGCGTGGATCAATAATGACAGTGCTGTAGGTCTACCATCAACTCACTATACAAGGGCGTCCTCAAGAGTCTTTATTCGTGATTAGGTTAGTGAAATCAATTTAAAATTTTCTACATCGTAATGCCAGGCACTATTAGGCAGGTGGTTTTACAAAGTACAATTTCGTCACCAGGATTATTTTCATTATTTCCAAAAATGCTAGAGTCTTCAATGTTTTCATTCTCGATTGAGTTCAAAAAATTTTCTGATGCGAAAAATTCTCTTATGTCTTGCTGCTTATATGCCTCCTTAATATTACTTTCCATTTTTTGTTTATAAAGTTATTAAACTTTATTTAAAAATTATTTCTATATAGATTATTCATTATGGGGTATAGTAATTTAGTTAGCTACTAACAATTGTTAATTTAATTGCTTATTTTAAGTAAACCTTATTATTATTAATCAGGGTAATAAATATTTTTTATCAGCCCCTCTAAACTTTCCAAATGCTCTCAAACAATAATTTACAAGAGATCTATGTCAGCTAGGTGAGAAATAAAATTGGGTCAAAAAAAGAGCTTTACGATTTTTTGACATAGGAATGTGGGGCGTATCTGCCCAAGATGAATTGCTCAAATATATACTTCTTTAGAAGCATACTTAACAGGAGAGAAAGAGGTAATAATTTAAATTGTAAATTTCAATAGTTCTTAAAACGATGTGATGTGATAGTTTCAGCTGTTCCCCAAATAGAGGGTCTGACAGCAGATGACTTCCTATCGCACGCTGAAGGCAAGCCCTCTCTTTTGAAATACCTTCCCGATTAAATGGATTGGCTCCATTTAGACAAAAAATGGATTACAGATTTTCTGTTATCATTAGATACAGATGGAGTCAACAATATGATACAAAGTGCCAAAGAATAGAGAAGGATAAGACTTGATACCTCACAAAATAACTTAGTGCATATGAAGCCACAATTCATAGAGGCTCTCAATAATTCTATTTCTTATAGCGGTAAGCTTATAATAACTTGTCATTGTTATTTAGTAAACAAAGGAAGGTCTGCATATTTGCTCAAGCAGAGCACAAAAAGAAAATCAAGATAGCACAACTAAGAGGAAGAAAAATAGAGTCAGAATCCCGGTGCTAAATCTAAGCAAAAATTTATGGAGTAGAATTAGAGAGTAAGAAATGAGATTAACGATCTTAGGGTACAGGTTGAAGAACTTGTCTACTATAAGCAGTTGTTGATGCAACTCCATCAAGGAGGGATCATAGACCAGGAAGGGAATCCTTTAAGCTCATAGCCTAGTTAATAGAATAACAATTTTATGATATGAGTGAATTTAATTGAGAGCTAAAGTTTTTAACTATTAACCCATTAAAAAATAATTTTGTCTCTTTAAATTAAAACTTGTCAAGTTTTATCAACTGTATAGCAAACTTTTATATTCGGAGTAAAAATTAACCCATGGGTGGTTAAAATTTACTCCCCAATGTAAAATATCAAAATTATGATGTTTTAGCAAACCCCATCGATGTTTGGTAGTCATGATCAAGCATTTAAGAAGTATTACAAACTCTGTTAAAGTATTTCAGAGAGTTAGAAACTCTTACAAACTCTTACAAAATATTACCAACAAAAAGCATCTTATAAAATTTCAAGCAAATTTTGACTAAATCAATTCTATCTACCTTGCACACTATGAATTTACTAATAAGGAAGAGACCTATTCAACACTCAATTTATTTTATAATTCAATAATACCATCATATTGCTGGTAGTATTAGTGTAAGTTGTCATAAGATAACTTAGATCTTTGTTTATTTTACTTTGGATAATAATTTCAATTAATTTTTTAACACTTTGTTAGACTTTGTAATACTTTTACAAAATTCATGTTACTTAAATAAAAATTAATGTTGTTAAGAATAGTTGTCAATTATTTATTAATAGCAATTTAAAACATAGTGAAATTCAGATTAAAAAAGCAACATACAGAATAAGAAAACCTATAATTTGAGCACTTCTATATTTATCAACAGTTTTCCTTATAAATAGCTTGACAATATATAATTAAATAGCAACAAAGATGGGCAAGGCATCCAAAAAAAACCAAATAAGTAGCATTTATAGGTGGCGGCTTTCAAATAAGAGTAGGAGGACTCAGGATATACAGCAGAATTTTTCAACGATGAGCAGCTTTCGGATCTGAGGTACGAAAAGTAGAGGACAAGTATAATGGAACTCCTTAAGAATAAAAAGATTATTGGCAAGAAGTCTTACAAGCAGGTTAAAATATAGCTGTAAGAAAGTTTCGGACCCGAAGTTATTAAGGCCCATAAGGAATGGATTATCAACACTTTAAATGCCAGAAAATCAGAGAATAAAAGTAATACACCCGCTAAGTCTATATTATCACATCAAAAGAAGAGTACTTCGAAGACAAGCTAAATTATAAATGCAAAACAATGAATTAATCCTTTAATGGATGATTAAAAATCCTCAGTAGGTCTATAGGAATCAATTAAAAGTTAGGGACAACAATTTGAAGAACAATCCTTATCCTCAAACTAGAGACACACGGAAGAGGAGATAACGGTCTCTTAAACGGACACCACCTTCCCTGAGTTAAATTAAATTGATGAACTTATAACAACAAGGTTTGAAGAGCTGACCACAAACTCTATGAAAGATCTTTATGATCGACTACTCATTAAAGTACCTGAAATTTTGGAGACTGATCTGCTAGCAAAGCTTAATAATCAAGTTGCTGAAGTTGTAATCAAAGTACAAGAGGTAGAGGAGAAGTTTAAAAATATTGACCTTCCAGCGATTTCAGAGCTGGTTTGCTAAGAGTGAGAAGAGATAGAATAAGCTTTCAAGATTTTGGTCGCTGATATAAAGGGTGTTGCACCAACTATTGGGATTGCGACCCAGGAGTCATTGGCCAGCCATGTTAGGAGAGTACATGAACAAATATCAACTCTTACAAAATCAATTGAATGTGCTAATAACCGGATAAAAGAATTGTCTGATAATTATAGTAGTTAACTTGAAATAATAACGCAATCTCAGTCCAAGCACGATCGTTAATACGAAATGGTCGATAAAAACATAAAAAACGTAATAGACTAGGTTAACAAGATCATGGTAGACCACAAACAAGGTGTTGCTGAAAGCTTGAATGCTATAAAGGATAATGTGAAATCCGCGAATAATCGCATCTCAAAATTTGAGAAACTTGATTAATAAAATTAAGGTGAACAAATATAGCAACAGTGTCTTTAAAACTAAAATACACCTTAGAGCTATAGCATGTAACAGTAATAAAAAAGTAGGAGTAAGGATATAATACAACTCTTGACACTGAGCATACAATCTAAAAGTCCAACTAAGGAAATGTGAACGTTTAAATCATTAAAATTGACAACAAGACATATATTCATGATTAGGAAAGCAAAAAACTTATTCATATTATTAAGCAATCTGATTTATAATTATCAATCTGATGCATTTCTATAACTATCTACTTACATCTACTCTAAAAATTCTTATATGCCATCATCAGCTTACAACTCATGGGGTTTTGGGGTTTAATAACTCCTGACTTTAAAATTTTCAACCTTCTTTTTAAAGTATATTAATTTTCTAAACCTCTGCTATTAAGAGTTGCGGCAAAAAGTTAGTGAAAAAGTATCAAAGAAATTTTGAAGCGATATTCTGTCCACAAAAAAATAATCCTGAGACATCTTAGCTAGACTGTTGGTTTAATTCAATATTAAATAGAGATATGATTAAATTAATTTAGTTTACTCCTTTACTGCATCTATGGACTCAAAAAGAAATGAAAGAAGTATCAGAGCACATTCGTAAATATATTATTGATAAAATACAATTGAATCGGGGAAATGTAAAAATAAAAATTCAAATTTAAATTAATATATAATTACTGCTGATTTACTATGCTTTTTGTCTTATATGCGAAAAGTAGCCACTTTGCTATATTTTTTACTGAAATAGCAAATTTTATTAGGTTTTTGTGTCAAAATCGATATGCATCATTAGTAACATCTATAAAGCGACCAAATTCTGTATTTTATACCAAAATGACTAAATTTACTATTCGTGGTCAAAATTTCTGAATTTGTATGTATGTCTCTCCCATTCGAGCAGAGTGGTCAAAAAAGTGGCCAAAGTGCATGATTTTAACTCAAGTGTCCAGAATAGTGGTCAAAGCTGAGATTTGCACCAAAAGTGACCAGACTGCATGATTTGCACCCAAATGACCAGAGTAGTGGTCAAAATCTCAAAAAATCGCAGTTTTTACTCTGAATTTAGTGTTATGTGTCATTTTTTACAAATATGCGGTAACCAAGCCAAATTTGGAGCAGAGTGGTCAAAAATCTTGAAAATGGTTGTTGCTTGTCAAATTT
>ARYC01002016.1:0-17541 GCA_000711775.1 Oxytricha trifallax
AAAAAGTGCTATATATAAAGATCTTTGTTGTAGAATTCTAGAATTGTGGATAAATCACCAGAGAGTTAAAATTTCCAGCAAGTTGATTATTTCTACTTTTCCGAGCAGACCTCAGGGTTATTTAGCGGAGAGTGCTTTTCCTTCCTATCAGATAAATATTATATTAAATGCTATTAACATATATATCCTCATATATATGGTATATAAAAAAAACAACGGTATAATTTTCAGATGGAATTACTATATCTTTTATGTTTAAAATTGATCTTTGTCAGCTCAAAAA
Organism: Oxytricha trifallax; assembly: GCA_000711775.1. Taxonomy (NCBI): domain Eukaryota; phylum Ciliophora; class Spirotrichea; order Sporadotrichida; family Oxytrichidae; genus Oxytricha; species Oxytricha trifallax. Next base: position 284 of record ARYC01002016.1, read on the forward strand.
ACATCCAGACCCTGACAAGACACTTATCCACCTCAAATCTAAATCTGCCAATCTCAATTTAATATTTATTATAATTATCCTCAGTAAATTGTAATATGCTGTTTTTTAAATTATAATTCTTAATAATATATCAACGAACTAATGCCTATAATTCACATATCAGTTTATGACAATAAAATAAGAGTAAGAAATTATTGTAAAAATATTCCTAAACGTTTTAGATTTGCAGTGAGTCATTTGATTTGGACGACAACTGGCACTTGCTGGTTATGAGATTCGAAAAGTATCAAAAGATTAATAGTAATAGCACACATAAATTAAATGTCTACCTAGATAATCTCACTAAGCCTATATCTAATTTATTTTTAATTTATTATAAATAATTAGAGTATTTAAATAAAAACTTTAATTTATTAATATAAATATTTAATTGTTAGGGGGGGGATGTGAAGGTTTTATATTTTGATGGAAATATAAATAGAAAATTTTATTAGAAATTTAATTTATAAATATCTGAATAGTAGACAAAGCAATTTAAATTTACATTACCAAAAAATCATCAATTTCTTATCTCTTATGGGTAATTTAACTTTTATTATTAATAATTTTAATTAGTTGTAAAATTGAAGAGTTATCAGAAACAGATGGTAAGCCGAAACATTATTATATGTTAAATAAATTCATATAATCAATTAATTATATTTATTGGTTGGATAATTTCATTAATAATAATTTTAGTAAAAGTTTTAGTCAATATTTTATAACATAATATAAAATAATATATATAAAAAAACTAACTCACCCATTCTACGGTAGAATGACTCTGCGATTCGCATTTTCAGCTAAATTTGACTTTGCAGATAAAAATTTCGATGTGCAAATGAGACAAATTTTTGTTCACTTTATTCAACATCAAATCGAGAAGAAACTGCTGCTTTAAGTATCAATCGGGGATGTACTGTCTTATTTCAAGAAGAAATAGAGCAATCCAAGTTTTTTATAAAATAATTAATAAATGCTAGATTTGTTTTAAATATTGATAATAGCCTAAGATTAAGAAATTTGATCAATAAAATTTGAAAATTCCTTTAAAATATTTACAATCCAAAAGCCTTTAAAGATTTCCCAAAAGACTTTGAATCAAACAATGACTTCGATGAGTTATTTATAAACCTACATTGCATTGCTACTGAACTTAATCACTCTAGTACACTACATCAAATCAGACCTAGCATGACTTTTGTGGGTTTGGGTGGATTTAAATTGATGTGCCCCCTTTTTGAGAAGTCACTCTTTAAATTTGTTAAAATTATGTGGAAAATTTATATAATTTTGATAACTATATATTAAACTCGAATTTTAATATAAATCACTCTATTCAAACATGAGTAGTGCTTTTAAAAGCGATATTTGGAAGCATTTATTTAGAGTGTTAAGAACTATGATGAATGTGGAACCAGCTCATATTTGTAGATTACAGAGAAATAAAAACCTTATAGATATTCTTAAAAATTGCCTGATTAGAGGTGGTTCTTATATTAAAATTATATAAAATCCTTGATTATTCAAAATTTAAGCCAATTTTTAATGTGTATAAATCTATTACGTGGTCTTAAAAACATCATCACTAAAGAATTATTGAATGATGTAATTAAAATACTTGGATATGTAAAGACAAATAGATTTAATTTAGAATTGGAGAAATTTTATAGGAGGTACTTGTAGGATATACTTTTATGTGAAAAATTATGCTCTATGGAATTCATTGATATTATTATAATATAAAATATGGAAAAATTGAATTTAATAAAATAAAAATAAATTATTGCATGCATTATTGATAAATCTAATCGAAACATCAATATTGTAGGAATACAATTGATTTGGGATATGAATATAATTAATAAAATAAATAATTAAAATATTGGCAGTTAACTTTCTGGAAACCTAGACAATATGGTACTTGTTCTATAGAGACTTCAAAATCAGCTGGACTTGTACTATTGGCGGTATGCCTCTATCGCATCCCTGAAGCGAGTTAACACGACTTTAATTTTTGGTGATTTGTTTAGTTAATTTTAATGGAAAAATTAAAGTCGTGTTAACTCGCTTCAGGGATGCGATAGAGGCATACCGCCAATAGTAAAGTCCAGCTGATTTTGAAGTCTCTATAGAACAAGTACCATATTGTCTAGGTTTCCAGAAAGTTAACTGACCCCTAATACTTGTTAAGTTATCTTTATCTTTATTAACTTAATTCATTCCCCAAGATCCAATGTGTATTTCCTACAATTATATATAATCAAAAATACTTAATTTAACCCTGGTAATGTTTACAATAAATACAAACAAACGACCGCCTTAGCATAAAGTCGCAATCGTAGCATTAATAATATTCTCAAAGTATAATGAAGAATGCCAATAAATTTTAAGCACAATTAATTATGAACATTAGCATTCAATATATATTTATTAATAGTTCAAGTAAGAGTCATCACTTAGTTCAGTATATTACCCTTAGTTGAAACTAAGGAATGCAAAATATTAATTATAAATAAATTTACCATAAAAATTTACTCATACCTTTTAAAATATATTTTTGAAAGGAAATTTCATTTTAATGTCATAAATATATTTTATAATTTAATGCAACAAAAAACTGATTGCTCTATTGAAGAAATTCGGTGACTATGAATACCTAAAATCAAACTATAAACTTTCAAGAATAATCTCAAAACAAATCCTAAACACAAATAATAAAGACGCATTAATGAAACTATTTAGTAGTATTTAGAAAGGGAAAGTTGACTCATCTCTATACCTTAATAAACCACTACTTAAAGTCTATTTCAAAATCGTTGAGGGAATCATTACTGATTCAAAAAATAAAAAGTTGTACTAATTATAGTGATTAGGATAATAATTTAATAATAGATACCCCATAAATGCATATTTATAATTGAAATTTAATGATCCAGTTTTTAAGACATCAAACATACTTAGAGATGAATTTAACAGGCATTTGATGTCGAGCCACATATGAAGAATTTATTCTAATTCAAAACATAAGTGGAATATTAACTAAATTTATAAATATTTATGATTATTTTTCCGAAGTAATTTTAAATTACATCTCTTTAATAATAAATTCTCAATATCTCAAAAGTAAAAGTCCAAAATAATAAATACATGTGGTATTAATTAAATTTTCAGAATATTACCAGTAATATGACACTGACAAACTAATGGATTAGATTGTAGCTTTGACTTTCAAAGTGTTGTACTCTTAATTTTTCACATTTTTTGAATCACAAACATCCTCATCTCTAATGCCAGATAGACACATGGTCATTTCTTCAAATGTTAAAGATAATTAAGAGCAGTTTTATCTTGCCAAAAACTGTAAAATATTAGTAATAAATGCTTATTTTTAAAGGAAAATTTTTTAAATTAAAAAACTTTATATAAATTAGTGGGCTTTAATAAATAAAACGCTTTGTTAGATAAGATATTTTAATCGATTTAATCTAACAATAATAACTCAGTAAGAGCAATCATTTAAAAATAAAGTCATTATAAATTAATTTTTAATATTTCTTATCAAATACTATACTGAACTAATTATTATTTACATATTATTATATAATTATTAATGCAAAAAACTCTATATACCATGCTTCTTTCATCTTATGAGCGAGCCTATTCAAAAACCAGGAAATTTAAGTACGGTCCACAATTCCTTATAAAATTTGCTAAAAAATAGAAAATGCTGAGCTTATGGATCACCCAGACTTTGATAAGTATCTTTTCCAAAAAGTCAGAGATCTTTTTAAACTGTTTAAAATTAAATAAATAAAGTATTCCCTATTTATTTAATGATCTTTTTTAATGATGTTAATTAATCTCAATATCCCTTACACTAATCTATCTTGTGATAATTTAGTTAATAAAGCACAATTTATTGCATAACAAATAAAAAATGTTTGATTTTGACACTTAATCGCTATATCTTGATTTCTTGAAGTAAAGTTTGGACCTCTCAGAAATAAATGGGACAAACATTTTCAGCATGAGTGATAAAATTAAGTAACTCAAAGCTGAATAGAAATTGGAAGATACTAAGCGCATGAAATTCATAATGTATCAAGAGTAAGCTATCAAACATGTAATTGTAAATGACAAATATTCAATGATTTTCTAATATTCATGATTCATAATAAAATATACAAAACATTTTAGTATATCATAACATAACATGAATGAGCTTTATTTAATGGAGTTGTTTTGATTAATTGTTTTTAAAACTATCAAATAGATTCTATCCTTGACTTTGACTACGAATGATAAAAGTCTAATTAACTTCTCAGAACGTATAGTATCTTCAGTTTGCAAAGCATTTTTGGAACAATGTAACATGGTTCTCACATTTAGTAGGTTATAATTTATATATCAATTCCCTGAATGTACTTAGAATATATTATTCTAAAATATTTCAATTTAGTGAGAATAAGGGAGTCTATTTAATAGAAGGGGATGAAAAGGATATATATTTCTCAAAAGAAGACACCAGATATCTTTAATTTTCCTTAAAAATGTTAAAATTGCTTTTTTATAATTTCTCTCTACTTTTTAAACAAAATATCTGTTGTTAATGAGACAGCTGTTGTGGATGTTCGATAGACACTGGCAATCTCAGATTATAATTCTTAATGATGTGTTTATGCGTGCACAAGAAATCATGATATGGATGAGTAATTAGCCCAATATGCAAGACTTAAATTAAGTTAACTTTAACCTTAAGATTATAATATTGGTTCAAATTGTCGAAGATATAATCTTCAGAAAGAGCAAATTAAAAGTAATTTGTTTATTTTTTCTGATTATGCGGGGAGGGGTTTTGAGGTTGTTTGGGGGTTAGGTAATCTTAACAAATGAGAATTGAAATAACTATATGCAATATGTTTACATAATAATATAAGAGCCTTGAGGAGAAAGAATAAATGCTAAGAGGTGCTAGTTTTATATAAGCCATTGCAAAGTTAATGGTAGTTCTAGATGAAAGAAAACTGCTTTATTTCGATTATGAAATCATTAATAAATATCAATTTGACTTGATACACAACATAATAGAAAAAAATCAAAGAAAAATAAATATGATTACCCCTTCAGCTCCATATTAGAGTCTGACGAACAGATAGCTCAAGATAAAATAAAGAAGAATGAAAAAAGAAGAAGGAAGAGTTCACTGCTGGAGCAAGAAAAGTCGATTAAGACGAAAAAACGAGACTAACTTCAAAGGAAAGATTAGGTTTAACCATTTAATTTGTTGAAGGTGGTCCCATTTTAAACTTATTATTCCAATTATTTTATTTAAAACTTCAAATTTAGGAAAATTCTTAAAGTTTCTAGCCCACTTCTCATTATCGAAATCATAAGTAATCTTAATTTATAAAATATGGTCCTCTTAGAATTGTGCTATCAATACTACTTCAAATAATTAGAACAACAAATTAAGAATCTCAAGAAACCTATAAACAAGCCGTGGAATTATTGAGACTTATGCTGTTCAGAGAGCCATCGCAATTCTTAAATCAGTTCAAAATTTAGGCTCCAAAGGAGTAAAAATTGAATCAAAAGCCATCTATACCATTCATACATATAATTTAAATATTCTAGCAATAAAAGATACATAAATATTATTCTTATTTTTGTTTTATTCAATACCGTTTAGTTTTATATTAAATTATTTTTTTTTAATTGCTGAGACTATATCAAAATTTGAAAGGGAATAGCAAGAATAAAATCTTATATAGTCTTAAGTATAAAATTATGTATAAAATAAATCTAGTTCGTTAGTATAAAGAAGTAGACATAAGACGTAATTAGTCAGTTTCTGCCTTAATAAGTCTAAATTTAAATACCTTCTTACTATTAGTTTAATTATTTATAATATTTTTAATTTTGAGGTAATTATGTTAAGAATTATTATAATTATTTGAAGTTAATTAAGCCCTGAATATGTTACCATGTATTAAAATAAATTTGAAAAAAATAGGACTTTAGTAATAGTAGCTTTAGAAATTTTATATTTTTTTTAGAAATACCTTGTCTACTTCAATTAAATTCCATGAAAATATTTATTTTAATTTAATGCTTAATAAACTTAAATTTACCTACGTTATGTTTATTTCAATGATTTTCCTGAGAAATTTTCTAATTAATCAGTCAATTATCTTTCATTCATAGTATTATAATACACTATTAATATAGAAATATTCAATTTTTGCTTTATTCTATTGCTTTAGATTAGTTTTGCATGTCAATATTGTCTTCTGTTAATATTTTGAACCATTTTTTTATATATATAATAATAATATTTTAAATATATATATATAAGTGACAAAGAAAGGTCAGGAGAAGCCTCATAGAACTTCAATGAACAAAGCCTTTATTTTTATGTCTGAGATGCTAACCTACGAATTATACGATATTGTAAGGAGGCGGGCAATTAAAGAGCAATAGAGATTGTTCAAAGCACAGGAACAAATGAAGAAAGAAGCTTAGAAGTTATAGATTGAATTTAATAATATATATATTAAATATATAGTACGTAATTTTTACGTAATTAAAGGTTATAACTTTAGATAAATAGTGATTTCTTTCATTAATTTATAGAGTTGTCAGAGACAGTAAGAATAAAAGTTACAACCAAAGAAGCAATATAATATTTAAAACTATTTTGAATTAAATGTCTAAATAAATCATTATTTCATAATACTATGAAGATCAAGACTTCTTTGGGACAAATGCACTGTCACCAATTAATACTCTTAGCAATCAAAAATAATATCACTATAAATTATTCATTTTTATATCTATAAATATATAATATATTAATCTTATTAGATTAATACTATTTTTATTTAATATAACAATTTACTATTATATGAATAATTTTATAATGCAGCTAATACAATGAGATCAGAATATTGTAAAAAACCAAATATTTAAAAAAATTAAATATATAATATTTTATTATTAATGAGAAATAAATATCATTTAATTTAACTATAAAACATCCTATAACAAATGCTTATACCCAAACAACTAAGCCAAGGAGCAAGTTCTATGTACCTCTTTGAAATAGATCTGTAATACCATTTATTGAAATTAATCTATGAAATGATAACTTTCTCAGTTAATCACATGAGTGAGAATTAAACTCTCAAAGAAATTACTGAGTAAATTCAAGGTATTACTCAATATTAAATTGATAGAAAATAAGATTTTGTATATGAATAATCGTTTCTATTAAAAATTAGCACATGGGATTAAATTGAACAGAATGAATTTATATAATAAATTTATTTTCTCACCCAGAAGTTAAAGTCAATTACATTAAAAATAAAACAACAAAAACTTATCTTATATAGGTTAGTTATGAATATAAAGTATAAATAAAAATTTGAAAGATACAATTTATTATTTTATTTTTTGACTTAGTTGTAAATTTCAAAATACTCATTGAAAAGTTTTATAGATTTTAATTGTTCTAATGATGACGGAAGGCAAGCAATACCTTCATATTTTTGTGTTTTCCATAAATGGCGATCTCCTTCACGAAGTCAGAAAGAATCAATAATATTAATGTAACAATTTTATATAATAATTTCACTTAATACAAATAACATAGATAAATGTCCTTTAATTGAATTAATTAAAATAAATTTTAGAACGCCAATAAATTAATTTTTAATTATTTTGGTGATCACCCTGACTAAAGAGTAAAATGCGTGCAATTAACAGAGAGGGAAGACTAGGTAATTATGGTAATGAACATTAAAAATGTATATAAAACGAAATAACCTGGTGCTAAAGAGTAAAATAATCATAAAAACTCTTAATAAGAAGTGGTTCAATGGAATGGTGTGAACTCAAGTAATATTATCGTTGATATTGTTTATTAATATTTTTTATACATTTAAATATTGAAACTATGTGTGATCGGAGTGTACAATTATATGATTTTTCACCAGTAGAGTAATTTATCGAAAGAAACTTTTATGGTTTCTTAATTTTCATAAATAATGAATATATCTACTTTCTATGAAAGTTCCCTATGATTTAATTTATTTGCAATCTTAAGTTGTTAATAGAACTAGAACAGTAAAGGTTCAGCAAGGTCTCAAAATAACCAGCAATAAAATTAGCAGTAATAATTCTTTAATAGCCCAAATAGTATGCCAAGAATCAAATCTTTTGCACTCAGCAAAGATGAAGGAAAAATGAATATATTGTTGTTATTATAATTAATATAACTTTTATTTAAATTTCTATTAATACTTATCATAATTTATATCATTATAATTAATTTTGAATTCAAATAAATATTCATAAATATATTCATTAGAATTTATTTCCAATTCTTGGTGAATTAAGATATTATATGCATTGATGAAAGTAAAGAGCAAATATTACAGCATCTAGATGATTTTGGATTCACATGACCTTATCATGAAATATTATTAAAAAACATAACTAAACACATAAAATGGTCTTTAGTATAAATTTATTAGCAAATAATTATTATAAAATCAATTTACAATTTATGTTTATTTAATTTCATGAATTTAATTTACTAAAACTTTCTCATAAAATTTATTTATTTATAATAATAGTGATAAAAGTTTTGTTAATTTCTTTGAAAAAGATTGTTATGAGAGTGAGTTGAATGAAAGAAATAGAGTGTTTTTTAACATTATGTACCCATTCAGATTAATTCAAAACCATTTCGATCTCACTTAAACTTTACTCATAATTTCTTTTTTGTAATTCGCTTAATTGATCATTACTATTAAAAATCTTTCCAGTTATATAATAGATTATTTTAGCACAGTAAATTTTACAAAAAAATTATATCATTAAAGTTTATTTCTACTCTCACTCGACTATATACCAAAATTTAATGAGTAAAACCCACAGATTTGACTGTGCCAAACAAATTATAGACAGGCTTTCCGCTCTATTAGGAGAAGATAAACTCACTTTCTTCGATGACCAACTAGAAGAATTAAAAAATGATGAAAAGTAAATAATAGATTTTGTAATACAAATGAGCAATTTTAGTGACTTGAGGGAGAGAAGAACAGCAATTGCATTGTAAACGTCTTTATAATAGCAATAAAACTAGAATAGTTTGAATCTATCTCAGACCCCCAATCCTCATGATAGCGATTCTGTGCAAATTAGTCCCAAGAGACTTGCAAATTCCAATGAAAAAAGTTTTGATATTTTCAGCTTGTATTTTATTTGGAGCTGCTTCTTTTGTAGCAAATTATATTCCAAGTTTGCATTACGATAACTTTACACCTTTAAAAATAAGAATGAGTAGAGATTTCATTTATGGGTCTGCCTAATAATCATTACCATAAATCCTTAGAGAATACGAAAACATAAAAATAAATTTAATCATAAAAATGTTATTATTGACATAAAAATTGATGATTTTACATTCAATGAAGAGTATTTGTTGAGGAATATTTCAATTTCTTTAGTTACTTAAAATTCAAAAGTTGGGTAAAGTGTAAACTTATTCTTTGATAAAAACAGCGGGAAATTAACTTTTGAAGGAAATAACTTTGAGATTATCGGTAATGGGGAGTAGGTACATGGAAGGAGAAAAGCAAATATATAATTAAATTTTAAAAAAGCCAATCTCATGATATATGGAGCACTTGGAAAAATTAACTATAAGTACAGATTTAGATAGTTTAAGAGATATGATGAACTTATATTTGAAACAGCTTCTCAAAGTTATATTATTAAAAAACTGGATATAATATTTGATAAAGCTATGTTTGAATCTCACAAAGTATAAAAACTAATGGAAGAATTGAGAGATCTAATCACTTTAAAATATATACGTTTCATAGATTTTTTAAATTAACAATATCAAATGAACAGTTAAATAAAGCTTTCCTTGATTAAGTAATAATTTTCTGAGAAATTCTTAGAAAATCACATCCTAAATGATCAAATATAGCCTTAACTCCCACCACTAAATCTCATTAAATCTTTAGCACAAATGAGTTAGGGAAATTTTTACTCTTAGGACGAATTACAATTTAATTTGAGATACACTAGCATTTACCAATACTTCCCAGTAAGAAATTCTAATTTATAAAACTTGAAGTTTAAAACCTGGCTTAATATTGAAAGCAAAGACATCGATTTTTTGAAAAATACTCTCGAAATTAAAATACCTAAAAATATTCAGGAGATGATATAAATAATTAATTATATAGATTCTGATATAAGCAATTTGTGAGAGATATCCTATGAATGGACTTTGAATAGCATGAAAGATTTTTACTTAAACACTAATGACCAGTATGGAATATAAAATAATTCTTTATTTATTTATCATCCTTAGTTATTTAAGTTCCATAAATATTAAAGGAATGCTCTTTACTTAGGATGGCGATTTGAAGTTTTACTAGTAGATTGCCATAAGAGCCTTATATTACAAAGATGGTTACAGACAAGAAATTATAAGATTCTATCCAAAACTTTAAATGAAAGCAAAGCTAGAGCTAAATTAGTACTAATCAGAGTTATCTATTAACGTCCAGTAACTATAATTTGCGGAATTCAAAGTCAGAGCAATTTCTGTTTTGATCCCAGAAGAAAAATATGAAGTTGCATAAGCTGCAAATCTAGAGATCTAAAAATACTAAAAAATACTTATTGTAGGAATACATTCGAATTTGGAAAATTAATTAAAAATAAATAAATATTAAATCAAAATCGTGGCAGTTAAAGTTGGCCAATTTAAACGATCTTGGGCTCATTCGATAGAGAATTCAAAATTAGCTGGACTTTATAATTGGCGGTTCTATTTTATTGCATCAAGGGAGAGAGATAAATCGACTTTAATGTGAGGGTATAATTTAATGAATTTAGAGGTGTTTAATTAAAGTCGATTTATTTCGCTCCCTTGATGCAATAAAATAGAACCGCCAATTATAAAGTCCAGCTAATTTTGAATTCTCTATCGAATGAGCCCAAGATCGTTTAAATTGGCCAACTTTAACTGCCACGATTTTGATTTAATATTTATTTATTTTTAATTAATTTTCCAAATTCGAATGTATTCCTACAAAAATCAAAAGACCATCATACTTTTACATAAATTAAAATTTAATCATGGAATATTTATTCATAAAGGAGCAGGAAGAGCTAAATGGCTTGAGTGCTTAGGAGTTTTCAACCCTGAAATATCACTCAAGTTTAAAGATAGAACTGCTTAAATTGATATTCAATAATGAATTCCTGGAATGAATTAAGTTAGAGTGTTTTATTGAAAAATTTATATACCAAAGTTAATTAAAAACGAGAGCATTACAAAAAAATCTTCTATAACTATGACATTTTTAAAAAAATTATAAAAATATAAAATATATCTTTATAATTCTTTAATTATTCGAACTTCAATAAAAAGAAGAATAACTAAATTAAAATGTTAATTTTAAATATTTTTTCAGATATTATTTTATTATAATATATTTACTGCTAACTATCAATTTATTTATTTTTAGGTTCTATTTTCTCCATAATTTATTAATATATATTTGAAGATAAATGTTATTTTATTATATAAAATTACGATTTAAATTATTATTTCTTTTTTATGAAATTTTCTAAATTTTTTTAAAGTTATTATATAATTTAGTTTTACAATAGTATAAAAGACATCATAATAGGCAGAACGGAGGATATTATGACCATCAATATCTAGCTATAATAAATTAAAAATGGTAAAAATTGTATTTGAGTGAAATAATATGATATTCTTAAAATTGCAATCATATTTTCTATTAAGATTTCCTTATCTAAATTTTGGGATATAATAGAAAAGATTCACTAAATCTATTTTAACCAGGATATTTTCAATTGAATTTTATGGGATAATATATATATAAATATGTATTTTATGAATAATAACTAATCAATAAATTTATCGATTAATTGATTTGAGACATTATAAAATATACTATTCCTTATTAAAAGATTACAGAGAAAATGAGAATGAATACTTATTTATATTAAAAAACTATCATAAGAACTACCCCAAAAAATTTAAAGTCTTATGTTTTTGATACATGTTTTATGATTAGATTTTTATTATAAAAAGTTAATAGGTTTTGTGACTTACAAGTAACATTTCTCTTCGCCGTAGTTATAAGTAGGATCATGAGTAGTTATGTTATAGCATGCAAACAATCTTGACATTATAAATTATCAATTTTTTAAAATATTATTATTTAGACTCCTCTTAAACTAAACTAATTATAGAGTGGGCAATAATTAATGAAAAATTTAAGAATAAATTAATTTTAAATTATTCCCATAATTATTAATAGAATCTGATTGACTTTTTCATTAATTTCAGTTAAGAATTATGTTAATTTAATCTTATTTCTACATCTTCATTAATGAAATTTGAAAAATAACTATCAAGATAATATAACAAAATTGTTATAATAATCAAATTTGTAAAGATTAGAATTTCAAATTATTTGTTTATATACTTATAATATCAATCAAGTTAAATATTCTAAATTTTTCTCAACATCACACCCATTTTATCACCTTGACCCATTATTCCACCACTTGCATGAACATTCTCATCGTTTATTTTAAGAGATTTAGGCACGATCTTTTTTAACTTTTCCTGTTTCTCTAATTCTCTTGCAATCAAACAGCCTTAAGTGTTAATTGTGTCTGAAGGAGTAAATGATGAGGATTTAGATAATTTTAAGAGCTGGATTTATTTGCTTGTTTGGCTTTTACCTTGTCAAAAGCTTTGTTAAATTCATCGACTAGTTTCTATTCTAACAATTGCAAATCTTAGAAATTAGAGTTTCTTTATTATTGCTAAACTTTCAATAAAAAAAAGTGTATATTTTAAATAATTTGTACCTTTATGGGATTACACTAAATTCAATATTAAATTATAATGAGTCTTTTTAAAAGATAACCTTATTTTAAAAAGTTTAACTTGGTTAGTTTTACTAATTTGTCAAATACTACTGCTCATATTATTTTGACACATTCTTCATAGATTAAATCATTGTTTTCTTGAACTCTAAATAAGAAACTTCCATGACAACTTATTCAATTTCTTAATCTATTGACATCGCTTTTTATTCTTAATTTTACTTTTAAGCTTTTTATTTTGAACCTATCAAGTCCTATTTAGAATTTATAATAATATAAACTAAACTTTATAAAAAATTTTGTTGAAATTTTAGTAACACATAAAGATTGCTAATGATATTTACCATTTAAATTGGCATAGAAATTATAAGTCCTCTGGTGCAGCTCTATCTCTTTGATCTTTGATAATCTATTGCCTCTACATTTCCACATACCTCGGAATAACCATTTTCTCTCCACTAAGCTAACCTTCCTTGAACTTTGTAACAAACATTTAAAACATGGGCATAACATAGTCGTTCAACCACTTCTCAGAGAATCTCTAAAAGAGAGGCATATCTTTCTCTTCATTTATAAATATTGAAGAGGCAATTGCGCGATCTGCAATTTGCTTGAGGTCTTGAAGAGTTTCTTTGAAGAATATAGCAAGATCGTGGTCTAAGTAGTCGTATAGAGGCAGGACAAAACAAGGAATTTTTTTCTATTAGTCTGATTAACCATTCTCATTTTTGATCTACTAAGCAGCTTGAGATTATAGACATATCTTGGAATTCGATTAATAAACTGGACTAATATTTGAATTAGAGTCAATTGCAAACTTTTTTGAATTATCAGCTTGGACTGAAAATTGATTCTGCATAATATTTGAATTTTATTGAGAACCAAAAGTATCAGGCTTTAGATATTTAGATGAGAGAGTTTGATTTTAATACGAATTTATCTGCAAGCTTTACTGAGATTGTTGCTGCTACTATGCATAATGAGACTGTAAATTGCTATTTTAATTGGATTTGATTTCAAACTGCTATTATTATTAGGTGTTTAATATTTGATTATGTGAAGTAGTAAAGTTAGGGGTATCATTCAAAAAAGAGGTCTGACTTTAAGCATTTTGATTTTAATCGTTATAGAACTGATGAGACTCTATTTCAAAGTCTATCTGGGAATGTTAGAGTTGATGATTTGCCTGGAACGGGTTGGGATGATCCTGCGTTTGATAGGTTGGTTTTGTTGCTTGCTTGGTTGTAGTATTTAGTGATTGTTTTCTATTTCACTCTTTTGCTTTAATTTGAATTAAAATTTAAATTTATAATGATTACAATGTCAAATCAATTATTATGTTAAACTATATCTCCTTAACTTTATTAAGTTTATTAAATTAAAGTTTATTTTAAATAGTCTCTTTAATCATCAACTTTTTAATGAAGTGAGTTAATCAAATAATGCTAAATAATATTTCAGTTAATCACAGATTAATTAGTTTTCAATTATCTTATGAATAATTTCTCCTCTTCATCCCCTAAAGCCTCAATTTTCAATTTTCTCTTTTCTAATTTTTGTTTTTGAAAGTATTACTGTTGTTGATTATTTTCAAGACTTTATGTTGTATCACCCCCTTAATTTCAGGAAATATATATTTAATTTATACAGGGAAAATGTTTTATTTCTGAGACCAAACTTATTTCTGCTGTTTTATGTTCCACCTAGACCATTAAATTGTCCGCTAACAATCAATAAATTATAAAAATTAAAATAATTTTCTACCATTTATTAAGAATCAAATATTTAATAATTTCTTTTATATAAACTAATAATGAATATCAGCAGAGTCAATTTGCTAAATAGCTCTCCTGATATGCTTCCTATGTTTCCACTGTTAAATGTCTTTCTGCACATCTCTAAGCAATATCTAGGCAGCAAGCAAAGTTTTATATCTTGGAACTTGAAAGAAATAGTTGAACTGCACGTGTCTTTGGTATTTCTCCTCGAAATTCTCTGTTTTTTAATGATTTTATTCTAAAGATGCTTCTTTTAATTATTACTGAGTTTAATTCAAAGGGGGTCTAGAAACCAAAATATAATTTTAGACAGGAGAATATAAAATTTAACCTGAATTTAATGAATTTAAAAATTATCATTATATTACTTTTGCTAAGTATATATTAAAATATTGATGCCCTTAATTAGCATGATTAGAGAAGCTGCCATTTATATTTGAGTTTTTAGGTGATACAGCTGTAGAAGACCTAAAAATTGACTGATTTTTAGGAGTTTAATTCATAGAATCTTATCGATTGTAATATATCTGTTAGTTTTCCCCAAAATTAATCAATACAGAGATATTTTTCATTAATCTCCATTAATATCTATATATGATCATGATAAAACTTTTAATTTATGCAAAATGCACTTGCGAATTTATCTATTTCTTTTTAGGTGTAGGAATTGTTAAATTACTCCCATGCTAATTATTACTCACTAACAAGTTGCCCTTGACACTATTTTATTTTTCTACAAACCTTCCAGATTCCTCCCCTATTTATTTTTATTATTAAAAGAATATTTAATTAATTATAATAATAACAATAATCTCCCCATTAATACTTATCAAATTGATCAAGTTTCTATTGCTGCCCTGTCTTCTTTAGTTGATACTGATTTATTTTTATTGGGAGTTTTCCATTTATATTTCTGAATCTGCTAAGTTTTATAATTTAAGGGTTGATCTCTTGGTTAGCTGATTCATAGCTGGAGTTTGAATTTAAATTAAATAATATTGCAGAAAGGATAATAAAATTGTATCTTATATATTAATTATTTTATTGAATACTTACATTAGGGCTGTCATCGTTATATTAATGTTAATTCTAATTATTCTTACTGTCATCATTAAGAATAGAATTCTACTATAATTATTGATTAGAAAGTTCATCCTCTTCATCATTAATTAATAACTATTCTGATTAATGAATTAGCCTGATTGGTGACATAGGTGATTCAGGAGGCTACTCTTAATCTATTTATATACTTAATAATACTAAATTTGTTATTTTATTAAATAAATACGATAATTTATGATACATTAAATCTATTTATTAGGATTGATTGTTTCTTTTGTATACACCCATCAGGGTTGATCCCTTAGCTAAGTTTACAACTTAATACATTATCTAATTAACAAACTTTTAAGAAAATACTTAATAAATTCTAACTTTTCTTTTCTCTTGTATCTTTCCACTTTATTCCAACATAAAATTCACTCTTTGCTGTAATCATTAAAATAACATTTATATATTTTTAATTTAATTATATAAATATGAATAATCGATTATGCATGACGAATACTTTATTATTATCTAGTGTGTTTTTAGATGATATTTATTATTATACTATATAAAGCCCTTTGCTTGCTTGCTTGTTTATGATGTGACTCACATATTTCACTATAGTTATAATTAAAACAAATTATCAACTTTATGATTTAGGATAACTAAAGTCACTTAATATAAATATATATATATATATTTATATATAAATTATATGTGTTTAATTTTTATAGTTCTTCTAATATGTTCAGCTTTGATATTAAAATAGTAAGGATCTGCAGTATCACGAATTTCTTGTATTTTATCGTAAAAATAGAGCAGTGACCACGACCACCCCTCTACTCACCAGATAAGTGTTCATGTGGTGAAAGACTCAGTGGTCCTCGTGACCGTGACCGTGACCATGGTGACGATGACCACAGTGACCGCGTGACCATCACTTGAAAATGCATGATTTCAGTGTTAATTCATCGAATGATGTCAAAATAGATCAGTGACCACGACCACCCCTAAACACAGCAGAAACTTCGTCACGTGGTCACTTCCACCGTGGTACTCGTGACCGTGACCGTGACCATGGTGACCATGACCACAGTGACTACGTGACCATCAATTGAAATTGAATGATTTCAGTGTTAATTCGTCGAATGATGAAATAGATCAGTGACCACGACCACCCATCAAATCACCAGATACGTGGTCACGTGATAACAGCCTTCGTGGTCCTCGTGACCATGACCGTAATCATAGTGACCATGACCACGGTGACCACGTGACCTTCACTTGTAAAGTCATGTTTTTAGTGTTAATTCGTCGAATGACGTCAAAAAAGATAAGTGTCTACGACCACCCATCATCTCACCAGATACGTGGTCGCATGGTGACTGCCTCCGTGGTCCTCGTGACCATGATCATGACCATGATGAGATGACC
>ARYC01002017.1:0-48644 GCA_000711775.1 Oxytricha trifallax
TTTTGAGGACCTCAAAAGATGGTCACGGAAATTCATGAGATGACCTGGAATTAAGCAAATCCACTAAATTTGGGCTCCTGAGCAAGAGTATGACACTGGAACACCAGATATATAGTCTTTTTCAAAAGTTATACGGGGGTCATTTTGTCCATTTTTGGGTTTTTCAAAAATTTGTCCGGGCCGAACCTTTCCCTAGCAAAATACAACTTCCATTTCATATTTCCCAAAAACACCCGAATATAATGATTCTGGTCATTTAGACGTTGCTGAACATGAAAAAATAATCAGAATTGATTTATCTTCAATACGCGCAATGATATAAGAAAATAAGCAATTCTAAGCAATTTCTTTATATAACTCTTGGCCCTTCATTTTTGGGTTTTTGAGAACCTCAAAAGATGGTCTCGGAAATTCATGAGATGACCTGGATTAATCAAAATCCAATTAATTTTGGCTACTGAACAAGAGTGTGACACTGGAACACCAGATATATAGTTATTTTCAAAAGATATAGGAGGGTCATTTTGTCCACTTTATTAATTTTCATAATTTGTCCTGGGCAGAACCCTTCCCCACCAACATGCAGTCTCGAATTAATACTTCCTAAAAACATCGGAAAATATTGATTCTGGTTATTTTATTTTTTATTTAGTTTCTATTTAAGTTCATCAATTTAAACAATCCTTTCCTTATTATATATATATATAATTAAAAATAATTTAGATTTTATTATTTACTGTATATTTTTCGCTTTGTTAGTGCATAATTTTTCAGTATATTTAAATTCCTTAATATTTTTTATTCTTTAAAATCATTAATTTTCTCATTTAGAAATGCGAAAAATTTGCTTCGTTTAATAATTAAGTTTATATTTTTTAATTCTCTTCTAAACAATTCCATAATTTTATTATATTTGCAATATTTTACTGCCACGAATTATTTATAATTTTTCATTAAATAAGTTTAATTCTCATATTTGAATGTTTTCCTTATCTTATATAGTGTGAAAGTTCTCCTAACTTATTATTCTTTTTCAAAATGCTTGAGGTTACAAAACTTAGCATAATGAAATATATATAGCCAAAATAGCTTATTTGGGTGAAATAATTTAGTAAATCAACTTTACTCATATCTTTTAAATTATATTAATTTATTTATATTTTTAGGAACTCTACCGCATTTAGGCTGTTTTGCGGTAGAGTACCTTAATTATATTAATTATTGATTTATTTAAAATTAAATGCTTTAGATAAGTATTATATTTAGTTTTCCGAAAAAGTAATATATAATTAAAACTAAATAATTAAATATTATTATTAAATAATCTTTTCAATTTCAGATATAATCCATTGAAGAAAGTTACTTGATATAGCAACATTTTAAGTTTTTTCTCTTTTTTAATTTAATAACATATTATATATTACTTTTTCGGAAAACTAAATATAATACTTATCTAAAGCATTTAATTTTAAATAATTAATATAATTAAGGTACTCTACCGCAAACAGCCTAAATGCGGTAGAGTTCCTAAAAATATAAATAAACTAATATAATTTAAAAGATATGAGTAAAGTTGATTTACTAAATTATTTCACCCAAAATAATCTATTTTAGCTAGTTGTTATAACAAAATTATCTCATTTAATGAAAAAATGGCAGAGTAGATGATAATTAAACCAAGCTTAAGATCAAGCAATACAAGAGGTATGATTAAGTAAGATGAACTTCATATGGTCTACAACACGACCCAAAAGTTAATTTTTATAGATTAAATTAAATAAATTTACTATAACGCACTTTAAAACCTAAAACCATACTCGATTAAATTTCCTAATAATCAAGTAATTTATAAACCTCATTTAAGAGTTTGGGGTTTTGAATCATGATCCTTCTTCTCTGATTGAAATCTCCTTTTAAGTCTGAGGTACCTTATGACGATTTTAGAATTACCAAGTGAGCTCTTACTAACTTGTAGTGTATTACAACTTGAAATCTTGCTTTTGAAATAATTATAGATCTTTGCAAAACTTTAATGAACCATCTTTTTGTCAGAAAATCAATTGTTCTCACTGATTCTTAGTAAAAAAAGTTAGAAAATTATTTAAATAAAAATAAAGTTAAATCATTTTAATTTCTTTGCTTAAGGTCTTAGTTTTAATAAAATCTTATATTTGCTCAACAATTCTCTTAACTATAATTAACAAATATTTTTGAAAGCCTTTTCATTGTTAAAAAAAAAATTTTCTTATTTTTAAATCTAATTAATTAAATCAAACCACCTTTAATTTCAAAAATATTACACCATTGGGAATAATTCTTGATAAATAAGATAACAGCTTTTTCTGAATAATATTTGAAGCTTTCTAAAAATTTTTGGCTTCAATATTAATGAATCAAACGTAACATGAAGTCAATTAATCATAAGGTTAGACATTCCTCTTAGATACTTGTTGAATAAAATGTCTTACCAGCTCTATAAGATATGAAAAATTAACCAACCAAGACAGGATCTTATCTTAACTCTTATTTAAACTTCTACAAAAATATTGTGAAGTCTTTTTTATAAGGTTAACACAGTTTTCGATTAAGATTTTCTTCAATTTATTTATAAAATTTTGGAACTTTTGTGGAAAGCCTCCGAATACAATACACAAATTTGCTTAAATGTTTCTCCCATTACCAAGCTAATTGGTATCCTTTAGATAAAAAATAATCAGTGATCTTCTTTTATTATTCTCTTAAAAGGAATGTTCAAGCAAAAAAAAGTGTCAAAGTAAAACCATTATGACCTATGTTTCTACTTTTCAAAGGAATAATTCCTATGTTTGTTAATCAAGAGCAAATATCTCCTTGGTATTTTCAGTAAAATATACAATCTAATTAAAAAATAAATAATTTGAGAGCAAGAGGATCTGCAAAGTGTTTGGTTATCTGGAGAAGAAAACCCTCGATTGCTTACAACTAATTATATATTAAGTTTACTCTCATTTCTATAATAATAATAATCTAGCTTTAATTAAAAAAGATCTCGCGTGTTTTATTAAGATTTCTCATTAAATCAAATATTCCGTCTTATGTTGTGAAGAATGTGTTCTTTTCAAGCAAAAAAATATTTCAATTTCTGAATGACTGTTACTCTTATAGAACTTCTTAATGAATGAAACTCTTTCGAAAACCTTTAAAAACATATAAAATCACAAATAGTTCGAGATCAGCTCCGATTGGATTTAAGTGCCAACAAATTTGCTTAAATTATGGATTAATTAAAAAGAATATTAGTTTGCTTAGTGGTAACTTAATTAAATTATTTAGACTAAGACTTTTGAAATCATACCCTTTTCTTCCAATTTTTTCGATCTCAAGCGGGTTGTAAGACACATACTTCAGAGATTTAGGTAGGACCAGACCTTAATTGATAATTTAGGATAAATTTATATATAAAATATGTCACATCCTTTGATCAAACTCATAAGTTAAATTCTTAAATAGTAAAAATTCTCAAAGTCATAATCATTCTTTAGAAATATTTCTTAGCAAGCTGGAAGAGTTTGAGTGGTCAATCCAGAATCTTTTGGTCTAATTATCTTTTTTAGCTGCCTTTCATTGTCATTTAACTTCAATCTTTCCAAGGATAAAAATGCGAATCTTGCATTTGATCAAATTATTCTTTGATCCAGATTCTATAATTCAGCTATTTTGAATCGAATTTGCTCTTTCTGCTCTCAATATCTGAATTATTATCAGAGCAATCTATTAAATTGGTGGTAAATTAATTATTCTAATTTCAAGCTTAAAAGGTTTTATTCATAATTATAAATTAAAAATCATCAAAGTTAATAAACCTTAATTTAAAAACTTAGGGGTCTCTATTCAATATTCGATCTAATAGTGATGAAAATTGGAGATAATCAGAATACCTTAAAAGTTTCAGACATGTTTTTAAAAATAATTGTATTTAAAAATTTTCAAGTTGAGTAATTGTTCTATTGATTGAAGAATTCTATACACTTTTTGGGGGGGGAGATATCTGAACCTATGCTGCAGTATCTGAACCTAATGTGTTTTACAATAGTTTAAATATGTTTGCATACATGCTTCTTGTAAATTTAGGGTCGGAGGACACGAATAAACATTTTATGATAACGGTAGATCACTCTTAAAGGTAAAAATAGTTACAATGAGTATTTGTTTTATTATAAAATTATACATAATTTTCATCTTTTTTACATGTATTTTTTATCATATTTTTTATTTTAAACTATAGAACAAACACGAATAGTTGTAGAAGACATAAGTCAAGATAATGAAATTTCATCAGTACTAATATTCTAGAAAATGCAATGAGTAAGTATGCAAATGATATCAAGATATGTCATCTACAACTATTCGTGTTTGTTCTATAGTTTAAAATAAAAAATATGATAAAAAATACATGTAAAAAAGATGAAAATTATGTATAATTTTATAAAACAAATACTCATTGTAACTATTTTTACCTTTAAGAGTGATCTACCGTTATCATAAAATGTTTATTCGTGTCCTCCGACCCTAAATTTACAAGAAGCATGTATGCAAACATATTTAAACTATTGTAAAACACATTAGGTTCAGATACTGCAGCATAGGTTCAGATATCTCCCCCCCCATCACTTTTTGATAGAATTTATGGATTAACAATTTACAAACTCGTATTGCCTTTTTTCTTAAGAAAAATAAAGGTTACATAGATAAGTACCATTTTGAATTGGACATGAGAATTAAAAATAAAATAATTTCTATAAAGGATTTTTGGATGGCCATGAAAACTTTGATTTAGACAAGCTTAATGCAGGATACTCCAAAAAAGAAATAATAAATATGAAAAATTACAACTTCTTTAAGAATTTGCCTGCAAATCGACTTCCCTCACTCATAATATTTATAATAGAGAAATTAAATTAAAAATAAAATCAAAAAATGATGAAATTTGTGAGAATCAGCTTTTTTTTAATAACAAGCTCTATCATGCCTTGCTTTAAAATTGGAGCTTTTATTCAAGGATATTTCCCACTAATTTGTATATCTAGTTTAATTATATTATTCGCTTCTCTAACTAAAATTTCGATATATTATTTCATTTAATTTTTATTCAATAAATTTATTGAAATTATTTGTTAAATGATAATAAATTAGCTGTTTGATTTAAACATTAATTTATACTTAATTTCTAAGCTATACCATAAAAATAAAATTCAAATAACTTTATATATTTTATTTATAGCAATTTTTTTATTAGTCTTAATTTTGAATGATATGTAGAGCTATTAGTGAATTTTGAGCATTGATATAAGTTTTTTACAGCTATTTAATTATATTTGTAAAAATACATACATCTTTTAAAGTAAATCTTCTTCTTATTCATACTCTAATTGTCTGCTGTATATTTATGCTTTCAGTTTAAATGAAAAACATCATCCAGACTAATATACAATAAGTGGCTTTTACTTTCATTATAATTTTACATATTTATTTATCATTATCATTTCAATTAAATCATTATCAACATCATTCATCATCTTCGTCATGAGAACTACATTCTTATTTCTTATCATGCAAGCTTCATTCTCATCTTTGTTAATACACTCATTTTATCATATGGCATTGGTTTTTACAATTAAATTCATTATCCACTCTTTCTCTTGGAATACTGGTTTATTGCTAGTACTTTTATCATCAAACTTTTTTTCTGTTTTCTATTAATAATTATTAAATATAAGGATTTAATGTCTTGAGTCATTTATTAATACATATATCATCAATTTTATTTCACTAAATGTCGAAGAAAATAAAAATATAAGAATTATAAATCAACAAAAAAAATATGAATAAATAGATATATAGTCTACAAAAATTATTAGCAAAAAACATTTGCTTGATTATCTGCAATTAATTATTCTTATTAAAACATGATTTTATTATAGTTTGAAACTTCTTTTAAATTAAATTAATTAATATCATAATTAATCTTATTTTTTCTATTGATATTTTCCTAATCTTTGAGACTGGGGTCTCTAGATTGGTTCTGAAAAAACAGTACAAGTACAACTTTTTATATAAGTATTGATTTGCTCATTTTAAAAAGCCGCAAAAAAAACGTTTTTTGGATAATATTTTTATATTATTTCCACTTAATTTAGACCACTGTTAATTCTTAATAAATTACTTCGATCAATTCTAATTTACCAAAATAATTATCATGTTGTTTAATTATTTCTTACAAAATTCATGCTTTAAACTGCTTTTTTGCCTCTATTATTAATAGACTGCATTAAATATGGAAATTTTTGGCAAATATAAATACAAACTAATAATTTTAATAAGTAAATGCCACAAATTCTAAAAACTTCAATTCAAATTATCACTTAAATTTCAAATAAATATCAAAATCTTATTACTCTTGACTTTATTTATTAAATATATAAAGTCAGTTAGTTTTATTTTTTAATTTTTTCCAAATTTACAAATAGTAATATCATCTTCACGCTAATCATAAATTTAACTATAAAAATAATCTATTTGCCAAACTTTATTAATAATAGTAGGAACAGCAAATTCATTAAAAATTGGAAACATCAAATTCTTATTTTTTCTAAGATAATATATAATACTAGATGTTACCATTTAGACATTGATCTAAACTTGGCCAGGAGACTATGATTAAATGATCATGGAAAAAAACAACAAAAGAATAGAGAAATTTCAACAGGAAACAATCAAGTAAGAACTCACTTACAAGATGATTCGATAAGCACTCTTGAAGATATATATATTCTGGAGAAGCATTTCTAGAAATTAATAGGAACTATGAGTAATTCCCTTATTTTAAGTAAAGACTAAATATATTTTAATAAGGAATTAAATTGTAAAACTACACAGCAAAAAAGGTTTCTAAGTTAAAACAATAATTGAAATAAATCAAACTATAATAACTACTCCTATCCCTAAAAACAATAAATAGGAGGCTGTCTTAACTAGCCCCATAACAATCAAAAATATTATCAAATAATTCATTAGCTTTAACATGTAGTAAATAATTAGTTTGTCAAAGGTAGTTTTAGTTTTAATCGGAGATTGCATAGATTGACAATTGAGATTTCAAGTGATCAATATAATAAAAAGAAAATATTCATCGGAAAAAAACACTTTTGTTTGAATGTTAATAATACTATATAATACAAATGAAAAATCATGTAAAAATATAGTCATAATTAAACTCTCAAGTAATCACTGAATCAATATCTTAGACTTAGATGATAATTATACATAAGTGGAATTAATCAAGCAAGTAAAGAATATCACAATATTATCGATCAAGAATTGTCAGAATAGAATCATTTTTTATATAAAATAATAATTCAAAGCTAATATATATATATATATATAAAATGGGTAGAAATATATAAAAATCACAAAATGTTCAATTGAAATTTAAGGAATAATCAGATCTTATGGTTTTTCAAATAATTAGCATTTCCTTATAAAATTATTTGGTATTTTATCTCGTAATTTCATCATTTCTATTATTTTTTAATAATATTATGTTTTATCTCACTCTTCTTATAACATATATCCTCTCGCTGATATTTAATTTTTTATTTTTATTATGAAATGAACACACCATTAATTTCTACACTAATAATATTTAAATTCAATTTTTAGCCCACTTTCTAAAGCAAATGAATAAGTAGGTTCTGAGACAGAATAGCAACTCTTGGATTGAGTTGATGATGTATCTTTATCTTCTACGCAACTATTCACATTATTTTAGGTGTCTTTGCACATAACTTGATCGTAGTAATAAAGTTAAACGAGGTTATTAATTTAAATTGGAAATAATTGGCAAATATTATATCAATATTCAAAGGTAGGAATCATTATAATTTTCTATTTAAAATAATTAAATTGAACGAATTTAATCAAAATTTATTATTTATATTGAGTTAGCATGCTGTAAATAAAATATTAATTCTCCCTTAAAAAAAAATTATTTATATTTTAATGTTTACTCGAAATGTTTTCAATTTTAATACAATGAAAATTGCTTATCAAAATTGATTAATAAAAGCTAGGATATTACAAAATTAACTCTTATTTTAGTTATATAAATCATACATATAATATTTACTTACTTGCTTAAAAAAACCTAATCATAAATAAAACTCTATAATTATAAATCTTTTATGTTTATCAATTACTCAATCTCAATTTTGCCAAATTTAAATTATTTTGCAAAGTGAAAGATGCGTTTCTTTTGAAACCAATGCCATTACCCTATTATAAGAGCAATTTTTTTAAATAAAAAGAGGATTGAAAGTTTTTAATAACATGCTTAAGATTTTATAAAGAAAGACTATATAAAATGGATATGTTCGGTTTCTTTAAGAAATTTCAAAACTTACTCAAATAGATTCATTATATTGTTTCTATTCTCTTTTGATATAATTGCATTTACGATGATTTCTTCACCCATAGATACCCATTTATTCACCAAATTATAAATGAAGCTGTCTCTTGTAAGAAAGAAAGGAATATAATGCTTTTCATACTTAATCCTAAGTCTTTGTTTTTTCCCTAAGTTTCTAGCAAAAATTAAATTGCTTATACTATTCTTCTATTATATTAAATTTATCTAGGAATAATTAAAAGGAGATGCTATAAATTTTTCAAGCAACTTAAAAACGAAAGTGTTATATGTACTGATAGAGATTATCACATAATTATATGCTTCAGTCTGAACCTCATATTTTTATGGAAGGCTTTAGTTGTTGATTTCTTTAATGGAATACTATATATTGAATAAATATGATTATCTTAATGAGTCCATACATCAATATGTTTTTGTTAGCTGTTGGAATTCTACTTCGAAATAAAATAAATGTTCATTACTATTATAATATGGTTTATTTACTGCTAAATAGTATTATTTATTATCATAATAAGAGGCTATAATGAATGCTAATAATTATTGCTTAGATATATAAATGACTAATAAAAATAAAATCAGATTAATCGCTTTAATAATTCTAAAATAGATATTTGTATTAATTAAGAAAAATACATTTATATCTTTATATTAGGTGCTTTTAAAGTTTTTCATTTTATTTTTTTAATTAAATTTTATTACCCTTTTAAGAACATAAAATTAAACTTATCTTAATTTCTTATTTTAAGCTATCAATTAATATAACATCAATAATAGTTTTGAAAACAAACAAATCATCCCAATATTAATATAAGCGTTATATTATTAACAACTTTATTTCATTTAGTTTTAGCTTGTTTATTTGTTATTACTACAACAAATAAACTAAACTTTAAAATAAGTTTCTTATTTGGAAAAGAAACATTTTTCAACAACGATAGCTATGTATATCATTACACCCATAGACTGATATTTTTTGAGGTTTTGAATTACAAATTCTGTATTATAACTTAGCGCTTTTATTAATAAAGCTTCCTCATATTCTTTGAGTTTTGAAACCTTGCTTTAGAATTAAATAATATAAAATATTTTTCGAATAAATTGTTAAATTATCTCTTTATCTTTGGCAAATAATTTAGAATTAAATGGTTCTATTAATAATAACTAAATCTAATATATATTTATAATTTAGAAATTTCATTTATGAATTATTGATTTTATAAGGCATACGTGTTTAGTTGTGTTTAGGGTAATTGTTTAGTATTAATAGTAATTTAAAAGAATCTAATTTAATAAACCGTATAAAACTCATGAAAAGCTTGCAAATCTTTATATTCGAATAATAGATTTAGTCAGGTTAATATTTATTATAATTCTTCAGATTTAATCAATAAATCCTGACTTATATCTGAAAATCTAATGTTATAATTTAAGACTGAAAACAAGGCTTTATGAACAAATAATCAAGATGTAATGTTATAATAGATATAGTTAGAATAATTTATTGATTAATGAATAATAAAAATTATCAGAAATTAAAATTGCTTGCAGCAATAATTAAAACATTAGTAGGTTGATAAAAATTTTAATATGAAAATAATTTTTACCAAATATGATTATGTTTTCGCCATCTTTAATACCTTTAGTTAGCAAGATAATTATGATTCCTTATTCAACTACTAATAAGTATTTTTATTCTGTATATTATTAAGTTTTTCTATATTTTCCCTCATTTCCATTATTATTATTATATTAATGGATTTTATTTAAATTCCTTAATTTTAAAAATTATTGGAGCAAAATTATTTTGGAACTTACCATCATATTATATTAAATTTAGAGTAATCTGATCACAAGGAGGGTTTTGATTCATGGTCTTAGTCTTGCATTTTTTACTGATAAATTATAGATACAAAATTTAAGATCTAGCTATTTATATATTAGTTAAAATTAAAATGAATGGACTAATCACTATTTATGAATTTAAATTGAATAAGTAACTATTGAGGAGACTGGTTTAATTTTACTTCTGCAAATTATTGCTATTTATTAATGTTTTATTGACTATAATTTAGCAATCATTACATATTTATGTTTGGCCATTATAATTTAGATTCCTCAGTTATTTAGTTAGTGCATCTTTACTACTAAAATATTGAGGTACAACTATAGATTTATTAAACTCATCTAAGCAACTCTATTTTAAGGATAATATCTACAACAAATTATAGCAATAAATATCAATCATTAAATGAATGACTGGATATAACTACTAATTAATGAAGATTGTTTTCATTATAAATTATATTAAATTTGATTAAAATTATTTACATAAATTTCATCTATTTTTATCTAATATTATAGCTTTATTGAGAAATTTTTTGGGAATTATTTTAAAAATTATTATAAATTTGTAGAAAAATTATCAACTCTAATGTCAAACTATTTTTAAAACATATTAAATTTTTGATAAATTAATAATAATATTTTCTAGTGAAAAGCTAGCAAGTATTTTATTATTTCATTATTGTAGAAATACATTTGAATTTGGAAAATTAATTATAATTAAATTAAATATAAATCAAAATCGTGGCAGTTAAAGTTGGCCAATTTAAACGATCTTGGGCTCATTCGATAGAGAATTTAAAATTAGCTGGACTTTATTATTGGCGGTACTATTTTATCGCATCCCTAGAGCGAGATAACTTTACTTTAATTAAATTCATCTAAATTCATTAAATTATACCCTCACATTAAAGTAAAGTTATCTCGCTCCAGAGATGCGATAAAATAGTACCGCCAATAATAAAGTCCAGCTAATTTTAAATTCTCTATCGAATGAGCCCAAGATCGTTCAAATTGGCCAACTTTAACTGCCACGATTTTGATTTATATTTAATTTAATTATAATTAATTTTCCAAATTCAAATGTATTTCTACAATAATAATTTTAAATCCAAATTTTACCATACCTAGTAATATTCATATATTAAATTTACTCGAAAAGTGTTGTGGGGAGAAAGAAACTCTAGATACAACTATATTAATCAATCAATTCGCCTAAGTGACTGCTTGATATTTGCCAAACACGCAAGGGATTAATTAATTAATTTGGCTAATAATAGTTAGGAAAAAGAAGTTATAAAGATATGTTTTTGAATATCCATTTATAAAAGTTATTTTTATTAGTATTAGTTTATCAGGAATTCATTATTTTGTGATATTTATTATAGTTAAAAAGGAAAATAGAAGCAAGAATATAACAAAATGATAAATTAATTTAAAAAAAATAAAAAAACAATAGTTTAACATTCTTATATTCATATCAAACATATTACTGTTTATATTATAGTCACATCTCTCCTGATTCATTCTGTCAAATACGAAAGTTAGGCTTTAATCAATCATTGCTCCAACAAAGTTTGAGCTTTTAAATCTAAATATAATTTTGTAGCTCACCTATTTTATGAGAGAAACTATTCCTGTATCTTACTTTTACCATTTAAAGAAATAGTATTAATCATTTTATAATAATTATCTATATATTTTTTATATATTTATCACAATCTCATTTCATTTTCTTACAATGGGGTTTATTATTAATTATTTTTATGCTCTAAAGAATCTAGTTTAATGACTCTAAGCTGATTTCAGTCTTCCATAAAATTTAAACCGATTATTTTAATTAAAGTCATTAGTTCTCATGCCAATTATTATAATCCTTACCCCGCTATTCTTTTCTTTTAATAATAATGTCATCATCACAAAATTACTTCAATCTGAATTCTCAAAATCTCCCAAGATTTTGAGTAATTGCAGTCGATATCAATCATGCTTTAAATAATAGAAATTGCAGTATATATCAGAAGATTACTCTCGATTGCAATATCGGTGACATTTAACTGAAGAAATCTGATTAAGGATTTTACTTCCAAGCATTTCAAATTCTGGCAAAATTTCAGGATATTTCCACATTGAATTTTTATTTCCAGATAGTAGACCATCATAGTAACTTGTAAGTTTAACGATAAAATTAGATTATAGCTATTGACTTTGGAAGCGGTAAATTTAGTAAAATATAAATTAAAATAATTAAAAAAGGTATATATAATAACCCTAAATTTAATAAGATATGTAATTAATAATTAAAAAATTTATTTGCTTGAAATTTCGTTGATTTAATCTACAATTATTAGTTATTATGGAGATAAGTAGTTAATCTAGTATATTTTTGCTCATACTAAAGTCCACTATTTAACAATAAAATTTATAATTAATTTCTCTTAAATATTATTAATTTATTAAAATATATTTATGAAGCCTTTTTATAATAACTAGTAGTTTCAATATATAAACATGAGTAATTTTAAAATAATTATTAAAAAAAAGTTAAGAATCTATAAAATATAAAGTATAAAATTAATTATTTTGATCATATATAAATATTTGAGAGCATTTATTATAATTTAAAATTAAAAGTATTTGCAATTCGAATATAATTTAACAATAAATCTATATGTCATTACAAAAGAAACGGTATTTACTAATAAAAAATATAGATATAATTTACTATTTAACCTATATATTTTTTAATAAAATAAAAAATTTTTGACAAATGTGTTAGATATAATATTATAATTTTTAAATAAAAGTATAAATTTTTAATTGATAAAGAAAGGTTTTTAAAACTATATTTAAAATCATAAAAATATTTTATAATGCTTTATAGTAAAGGTCTATAGTATCAATAAAGGTTAATCATTAATAATTATTATCATATAAAGCTTATAATATAAGATTAAAAGTAGCGCAACATTATTTCATGATTAATTTAATCCTAGAATTGATTATATGCATTTAAATTGTAAATAGAAACTTACATTAATGGAGGCGATTTTTGCTATTACCCATCTAATCAAAATATTGCATGGAGCCTGAAGGTTCATGATTTTTTCCTCGTTTATTCAACGCCTTCTAGTGTACTTATTTGGGTCAAAATATGGTTTAGAATAAAGGAGATCGTGGATGGAATCAATATGTTGCTATGTAATCATTGTGATGACACACATTGATCATAGATATTGCATAACTGCTTTATACAAGCAATGACACCTGAAGATGCAGTTTTATTGACACCCCGACTCTTTCAATGTCTAGGATGCCTGGTAGTCTTTGAAACGCTGAAATAATTCTTCTTATGTATCTATTGGTCTTAGATTTATTGATCATTGGTGAAGAAGTACAATGCAGCCATTTATGGCTTTTATTTCATGATTTGAAAGCGATGCACACAAGCTTCTAGAGAGATGAAGTCTATTATTGCCTCAGCATAATCCAGATTCAAGCCAATATTGCATTAAAAGTTGATCAAATTGATGTGAAGAAATCACAGGAAAGTTCAAAAGTATCAGAATTGATTAAAATACCAATGATGAGGATGACTGCATATCTTGGGTTTGTCATTGGTGCCTAATGAATAAGTAAAAGATCCAAAAGAAAATACAATATTATTTATCAAAACCTTGTTGTTCTTAGAAAAATTCACTAAGAAATCATCTCTAAATCTTAAAGAATTTCTTTATAGGATTAGAGGAAGGCAGCTCATATTCTATAGGAAATGCAAATTGCAACAGAAGATATCTTCAAATGGTTTTAATCGTGGAGATCAAGACGTGTGCAATAGGGGCTAAGCAAATCTCAATGGGTGGGCTTTTAAATAAAGATTCTCGCTTATCCAGTCTCACAAGACAGATGTCTGAGTCTGAGATTCTATCTCCCTTCGTTTTTGCATGGAGAATTGCGGGGTAGCCCTGCAAATTACCCATTCAAAGATTTTTCTGTCAATACCATTTACGAAAAAATACTATAAAATTTAGCAATCATTAGATTCTCCTTTGATTATCATGTTAAAAAGCAATTGAGACCAGTGTATGATGGTAGATGAAGCATATAATTATTAGGAGATAAATCAAGATGGTAGAGCTCAAACCTGGAGACCAAATAAACTCAAAGAGAGGGTGAGGAACATAAAATATAATCTTGTATGTAATTAAATCACTGCTTTAGGATTCCATTACCTCTTTCTAAAATATCAGGAATTCTAACTTAAATTATTGAGAGTGCCAAAGATTAGATTTTTCAAATAGATAGAAAATGAGCACTTGCATAACCTAAAAATGCTTGCCGGTCTTCATTGCTTGGAGAATGATTTAGATGGAACCGTGATTTACAAATTTAAGTACATGAAAAGAGAAGTATGTAGGAAACAAAATAACTGACATGTCTGAAAATGGTAAAACAAAAAATAATTAAAAATTATTATATTTGAGTAATATTTAATTTAAAAAAAGTACATAATTTTCAAATTATGAACTTAGCTATTTAACAATAAATAGTTAAATCAAATATTTTATTTTTCAATCATACTATTTTTTACATTCTTTTACTTCACTTTATATTTAGTGATATTTCAGAATTAAAATATTAGCAATTATTATTTAATTTATTTGTCTGAATTTAAAGTTTAATTTCTAAAATTCATTAATTAAACGAACCAATATAAGATGATAAAAATTTACCAATATTTAAGTCAGAAAAATTCATTAAGGTTTTATATTACTATAACAAAATAAATTACTTCAATTTTGAATTAAAATTCTTAATTAAAATATGGTAAAAGATTTTTGAATTAATAACTCAAAAACATAATGTCTTATAACAAACGAAAATAGAATATAAATTTTATTAGTCACTTTTGTCTAAATTATGTCCTAATTATTACTTAAAATTTGTAAAATAATAATAATATATTTATAATTAAGAAGAAATTAGAACTAAATAAATATAATAGTTACCAATAGAATTAAGTAATTTAAATATATTTCATTATTCAAAATAAAAGAAAATTTCTAAAATAATAGAGAAAGAGTATTTTTGCACATAAATAATTCAATAAAAACTAAGAATCACATTTGTTTATAAAATAAAATAGCAATAGATTATAGTAAAATCTTTGCAATATTAAATTAATTAAAGAAACCATTCATTATACAATTCATAGATGTAATATTATAGTTTAATTTTTTTATATAAATACAATTTCAAATAGTATCATCTAAAAGATTTTATTATATAGTTTTGTTGATAATATATAATTAAATATTCATGTATTCCATTTAATTTGAAAAAAATGAATTTCAATAAAACTAGCAAATTTAAATAATTGTGTCTAAGCCGAGACTACATATTTGGTTATAAATACATGCATCGAAGTAGCTAAGAGTAAATAATGAATATAATTTAAAAAATATTCTATTAAGTATATTTTATTAGTTCATTTTTCTCCACTTTTATTTCAGTACGGTTATAGTCAATATATAAGATAACCTTTTGAGTATTTATTTTTAATTTCCTATATTTATCTTCTCAATAGTTTAACTGATGCATAGTTTAAGAGACTGGATGATTAATTTTTTTTTAAAAAAGTTATAAGTTAATTAGTTACTTCAATTTTGAGGGGCACAATGAAATTATGATTTCCAACAATATATTCTATTTATAAAATGCTTATTTAAAAACAAAATTTATTCTTTGTATCTGGTATTAGCATACAACCATTTATTGACTTTATAAAAACTCTTTTGCCTTACATTGCTCATCTAATATTTCTAGTAATTATTCTTCTTAGTTAAAGAGGTCTGTGGCAAAGTCAAATTTTTACAAAGAAGTTAACATGTCATTATATAATGCTTCTTTTTCTGGTATTTTTAGATATATCGAATTTTTAAGAATATATAGAGGTACTTTAATCTCTATATAAGATTCCTGCATATTATTAATTTGAAATAAATGCGCAGTAGAATATCTACCTGTAAAATCTAGTTTTTATATTTAACTGAAAGAATTATGGAGAAATTCAATAATGTAGCAGGTGGCTTAATTCCTATTTATTTAGTTATTATAAAATAATTTTTGAAGTATTTTACTTTAATTATATAAATTTTGATACGCGATTACATTTTAAAAACTACCATATTAATATAATTTTATAATACTTTATTTAAAAATATAGTTTAATTGATAATAATTAAATTATCATTTTTAAAGTTTAAAAAATAGCAATAAATATTAAAGTATTATCAATTCAAAGCAATTTTTGAAGCTAATTACAAATAAATTTTAAGAATAAATTATTATCGATCATGTTTTTTGACTTAAGAAGATTATTTAAGTTTAATTGTAACAAGATATATATTTAGTTTCGTAAATTAAAATGGAACTCCTAGCTATCGCGCTTAAAAAGCAATACTATGTAATTATAACTTGATAATTATCGATATATTTTTTTTAATTTACTTACAATAATCCATTAACCCTTTCAATATAGTCGAAGAATAAATAAAAAGTTATCTCAATTTCATGTAAAGCTAGACTATCAGAGTTAAGCATAAATATAAATAGGGAAGAGTGAACTTTTAAGATTTTAAAAATCATTCATAAAAATTGTAAGTATTGCTAAAAAATGTAATCATCTTTACTCCACTAAAGTAGAACCTATATGAGAAAGTCAATTCAATATTTAATCTCATAATATTAAAGAATTGGAGTTATTGAATTATTTATAAGGTAATAATTAATATAAACAATTATTTCTCACATGTATGCACATGCTTAAATTTATATTATAACTTATCAAAATAATGACATATACATTTAAATTTTTTGAAATAATTTCCTAATATTTTTGTATTTAATCAATAATATTTTTTTTTAAAAAATAAAATATAGTAAAATGAAAATGGGAACTGTATAAAAATTAAATTTTTATTTATGTAGGAGTGTGAGCTTAAATCTAATAAGAAATATTAAAGATACGTTGAGTAAAATGATAACACAACTCCAATAATATACACATCATTTCCTCAAATGCTTATCTCCTATTGATTGTCAAAAGAAGTACAGGCAATTACTTTGATTCATAATCAATGCAAGCAAGTTATCTTGACTTTCTCTTTGTTTCTAACTTTTTGATCTTGGGTCACGATTCTCTACAACTCATATAATCTTGAAGCAATCTCATTTGCCAGATAAACTCATCTACTGTGAAAAATTCTCCTGTTTTTAAATCGAATAAATCACAAAGAAATAGATTTATCCGCTGAATGGCTTCTTATGCGATGAATCTTACAATATAATACCTACCTTTAATCAGTTTCCTTTTAGAAGGATTTAGCTATTTTTATGATTACAACAATTAATGTTGATTCAAGTTTTCTTTAAAATACCATTTTAAACTGAATAAAGAATAAAAAATTCCAGCAATTTATAATGGATTATAGGGTTCCACTAGGTGACTCCTGAATTATATGTTTTGGAGAAAATAATCTTTAAATTGGTACAAAGATCAATATTCTAAGTCTGTTAAGAATTTGTCTTATTTATTGTCATTTTAAGAAACTGTAAGATTTAAGAAAGGAATATCTATAACAAAATTGTCTCGGGAGAGGTTCAAATATTATAGAAATATTAAAATGCTATTAATGCCTCTGATAGGTTTGACACTCTTCCTTATAGTTGAATTTATCATGCTAATAAAAATAATATTAAATATATTTAATGATCTAATATTAAAAACTAATGGCAAAATTAAAAACTGAAATCATTTACATTTATAATTATGACTAAAGTCAGAAATTTAACAAAAATACAAACATTTATAAGATAAAATCAAAGATAAACAATGCTAAATTATTTATTTTGAATAACTCTATTTTAATTGCATATTTTACTTAAATTTTTATTTAAATGCATTCATTAATAGATTTATAAATTTACTAATAATTTTTATTATTAATCTTATTTTAGTTTTAATTCTTTGTAAACATATTACTCAAAGCAATGATTGATTATATTGTTTGTATATTTTAGCAGTTAAAAACATATTAATAAATTGCTTTTTAAAAGGTTTTTAATTCAAATTATTTGTTTGTTTATTTTTATCAATTTCTAAAGTAAATTAATGATTTAAGTAATTATATTTAATTTTTTAGTCTAATTTTAATTTGCTGGTATGAATAGTATAGAATTTATTTATCAAATTAAAATAAACAATTTCTAGTCATGATTTAAAAACTTTCATAATTATAACAAATTATTATATAATAAATATGCAGAAAATGATAATTAAGCTCTATGTATAAATGAGATGATGAAAGTCCTGTGACTGAGAGGAGCTTCATCATAAGAATAATTCTAGCAAACTAACATTTTTTACAAATCACACATAGAGTTATTGACGACATAAATATAGCGCAAGATGGAGTTCAGCGGGAATAGATGGCTAACTTCAGGGCACATTTGCACATTACTCTATTGCACTGTTGGGATATTGCCTGATATGGATGACAACAGACGAGAAACAACTTGTCAAAGGTTACTCGAGCCAACAAGAAGCAATACGAGGAGTAAATTTTAACCCAAAAGTATTCAGCCTAAATTATTTTCTATGTGTAGAGAGGTTATTAAAAATGCTCGTTCCCTAAAAAGTAACAGAAGACAAAAGCATTAAAATCCCCGCGAGCAACTTCTGAGGGAGTAACTAAGCAGCCAGGATTCGGATATTTACAATGTTCTTACGTAGATATAATGTGATATCTATTGAAACAAAACACTATGGTCGCCGTCATTAGTTACTAATGATGCTATAAAAGTTCACTAGCTGTGAATTAGATTCTCAAGGCTCGAAAGTATTATCAGGTGCTGTAACTAATTACACAGATTTTGTAACTAGTTACACTAAGGGGAGTATCTATTTATACTGGCAAATATGTCTAGATACATTAGGTTGCTACTGTGCTCTGTTTGAAGAATCGCAGGAATGTCTCTTTTGCCATGGCCACTTAGTCACTCCTGTGCAAGTTGCTCATAGGAGTATCAGTATTTCGTGACCATTGATACTTATTTGGGAGTGGTGTATTATTAGTAACTGGACCTTCAGCATCCATACAGATCTATGCAAAATTCTTTTGTACAACTTTTACTCCCCTTCGACATCTCGGTAGCTCAAGTAACTATAAAATGCTGCTGACTTTGCTTATTGCAACTATAGCAAAAAAATTATTATACTGCGATATTTGAATTAGCAATTCCTCCATTAAGTGAGGTGCTTTTGAAGAACAATGTACTGAAGGCCGGAACTGCGAACGACTTTGCTTCATTTTTCGACAATACATATAGTATCGCTGCTTGATAAGTCTCTAAAGTGATGCAAGTTACAAATGTAGCTATGCCTCATTTCATTGCACCACTCACTTTGTGTAATTACCATTTTTAGCTTTTTAGTTATATAAAAATTTGTTTTTATTATAAAAGTATTATAATTGATTATTTTTTATTTAGATTTTTTTAAATATTAAATTAAAATGAATGAAATTTATATACAGGATTAAGAAAGGGTATTTTTTATTTGTTTTTATTTATTTCATTTTCGTAACAACAATGAATGAGAAATAATTAAAATAACAATATAGTAAGATTTTTATAAATAAAAAAAACCAAAAATTAAAATCAAAATTGATGAGGATTATATATGCATTGTTTTTTTAGGATAAATCTAGAATTTTATTGTTGTTAGTAGAGATATTAGGCAATTTGAAAATTAGAAATTGTTATCTGAAAATTGAGGGTATATTTATTTTGTGAGCTACTTAAGCTTAACTATTGTACAAGTATTAATATAGACTAAGTCAAATCAGTACTGAATTATGCAGCTATAGCAAACTTCTATGTAAGAATGCCTCATTGTAAGGTATCACTGCCTCTTAACTGTTTAGCATTGTAACTCAGGCACTTGAAATCATCCAACAAAAAATAAATTTCCCAAAGCACTTTATTAATTAACACTACTATTCTAAGACATTGAAGTATTGGGCAAACGTTTTATTTGATTAAATAACTGTGAAATTCCATCTCAAGTTTCCTGACATGTGTATCCCTCCATAAGTTTTGCTAATATTAATTGGAGAGTTGCTAAAAACACATAAAATTATTAAAAATTATTACCGTTTTTAGCAGATTATAAAACTTATAAACTTTACACTTTTAAATTATCAATTTAAATAAAAAATCAAATAAATAACAATGATGATTGAAAACTCTTGGGGTTCCAAGATTCGAATATGTGATAATCTGGAAATATAATATTTATGTAATTCTAAATTTTAATCTTTAAATATCTTAATAATTATCTTGAGTATGACTCGTGGAAGTGAAATTTTACAAATACCAAAATCAATTCGAAGTAAAAGCTTAAAATGTGAGAGGTTTTATTAAGAAATTATTTAACAAGTAGAGAAGAATTCTAAATAATATCTAAAATATTTAAACAAACTGATTATAAGGATACAATGAAATCAGGAAAGATGATAAAACAAAAATTGTAGGAAAATGCAGACAAAAATATATAATAATTCTTAAAATTGCAGATTAAGCAACAAATAATCTAAAAATATTGTCAAGAATCAATGGAACTATTATTTTAATTCGAAGATACGAAAACTCAGTTTTAAATAGTTAAACAAAATTTAAATTCTTCTATATTAATAACTTTTAATTAATATCTATATCATTTTTATATTAAAAATCCTTGAGATTTAACAAAATTAAAGTCTGTCTCTGGGTGATGAAAAAAGTAATTGATTTATAGTTATAATTAAACTATAATGCAGAGGGCTTTTGACTTTTGACTATTTACATTTTTTTGATAAATTTGTGGTTCACCTTCAGTATTTATTAATATAACTTGTATAGTAATTAGATAATATGGAGTCTGTGACTAAAATTGAATGTTCTTAAACATTATTTTATGCTTTTTTTTATAGAAAATTCACGTTTAAAAAGTAATGTGAAGCTTGATCGCACATTTGTGTGTAAGAAAAGTTTTAGTGTGCTTTCATAATTTAAATTAAATAGCAATTTATTGATTATCCTGTTTTTATGATGACATCTCAGTTCATAATCCTAAGCAATCTAAAATAGCTTATAAAAGACTCATATATAACCTCAAATATAAATCATCCTAAATAGCCCACAATTTAGTTGATTTGAATTTAATGGATTTAAGAATGAAAAATCATTTCAAGTGACTTAGATAAAGACAAAATGTTTTTAATTCAGAGTAGATTAAGAGAGTGAGTAATAAAGAGACAGCAGGAGAGGATAAATTAATGTTAAGCCTAAATTATAGAATATTCTCTCTTATTAAGCGAGCTCTTATAATGAATTCATTTCTTTCTTCTTCTAGTTATTTTACTATTTTTTAATTTATTGTTCTTTACTAGGATTCATATCTTTTCTCTTCTTGAATCAATTTCAGCATCCAAGTTAGTTTATATAGCCTTTAAGCATCTTTTATAAATCTTTTCAAACTAAATGAATTATCTATAAATTCTTCTTTGATAACTTAAATGCTTTCATTATGAATATAGCAGCTCTAAGTTTACTTTAAAAGTTATTAATTAACTGTAATTAGAGAGAGAAATTTGTTTCTTACACTCTGTGTTCAAAATCTCGCTTAATAGTATGCCTTGCTCCTTTAAATCTTATAAAGTAATTGGACATTTTTTATTATGGACTTCTTCAATGATTTCTCTGAGATAATTATCTATTAAAAATCCATGAATACTATAAAAGATAACTATTATCTGGAAGCTTTTTGTAAAGTTGTTACTTAGAAGAAGATAAATAACATCCTTCTTAATTGTAACATCATTGTGATTAAAAACGGAAATCTTTGGATGGTTTGGAGAGTCTAGCAACTTAATATATTAGTTTTATATGCTTTTTCTCATAATAAAGCATAGCAATAAGAATGATGTATGGAATCTTTTATTTTTTGGGGTAGTGGCTAACTTCTTTACAATATTTCTTTATGGTAAATGTTATTTTTATATTAGAAAACTTATTTATTAATAATGGAAAATAACTCATATATTTGCTTAAACATATCATGAACTTTGATTTCTAAGATGAGACATGGAAAGTCATTTCAATATATATGGTTAAATTTATTTGAATTATTATAGCTTAAATAAGTATTTATTCATAAAATGATAGAATATAAAACCCCATGAATAAATTTTTAAAAGAATATGGGGTATAATTAAAGTTAACGAAAATAGTTGTTATAAAAATTCATTCTTAAAACTTAATTAATATGTACATTAAAGTTAAAAATTTATAATCAAATAATTATTTATTAATTGTTTTTTTATATTTAATTGTCTCTCAAATTTGCCATCATATTTAAATCCGGGTCCATCCTCAGTTCTCTTTTTAAAATAGAATTATTAGTCTTCCTTATTCTGTTTTCCTTTGTTTGAATAAAAATAAATCTATAACTCTCTTAGTTATTCTTCTTTATTTCCAAGGAATTTATTGAAATATTTTATACAAAGCTCAAAGATTTTACTAGATAAAGTCTGCACTTATTACAATGTTATTTAGGTAGGTATTTCTAATTTTTCTTAAACATACTTAAATTCAGTATTAAGAAAATGAATCAAGAATATTTATCCAAAGTAAAGTTTGTAACAATCACTCATTCTATTCATTTATTTTAGGGCTCAATTCCCACTATTATTAATTTTTTTAGTAAAAGTGTATAAAAGAAACATTAAATAAGAATTAATTAACTTTAATTTAATAAATTACATTATACTTATAATTTCAATCTTTTATTAAAATTAATCAGAAATTAATTTGTAATTTGTTATGAATCTTTATCTAAATTAAATGCTTTTGCTTATCTAACTTTTTCTTTTTTTTCTTCATGTTAATTATTTAACTTTTATAGCATAAGTATTTTATAAACCTTTAACTGCTAAATATGAGTCAATTATAGATATAAAAGAGTGTAATATAAATAAAAAAAATTAATTTAGATAAAATTTATAACAAATTACATATTTTTCTTATTTATTTAGCATATTTCATAAATTTAAATTAGATAATATATAGTAAATATATAACGAAATTGACTAATGTGACACTCAAAAATCAAAGTTAAGGTCAATTTTACAAATAAATGAGTTATTTATTTTATAAAAGTTAAGTTTTGAAATTTAAAAAAGCATATATTAAAAAATATGTTCTATTTCCTATGAATGCACTACTTATTTAATTTTAAGAAATAAAACAACTTGAGTGTATGTTTTTTAAGATTTAAGAGCTTAACCTGTGAACGAGGTAAAGAATTTATTTACTATGGTTTTAAATCTTAAAAATATCTTTAGCCTCTAAATTGTTCATTAATACACTTAAAAATTCCATGTTTGCTTGTTTTCCAGATAAAAATTTTCAAATTTATATCATTAATTTTTTTATCTTCTTTAAAATTTAAATATTAATCTTATAGAAGGAAAACCTTGTATAGATACTTAGAGATAAATTGGCAGATGTTGAAACATATTTCAAAGATGAAAATTAATAAAAAGAAATTCCATTAAATAAATACTAAAAATGTGCATATTATATTAGAACTGATAATCAACTCTTTTAATTTTAATATATTCCAATTTAATATGACTATGACAATTATAAAAATTGAATTGATAAGTGAATATAAATTATATAAATTTAATATTGTAGGAATACATTTGAAATTGGAAAATTATAATTAAATAAATCAAAATGAATTCAAATTAGTGGCAGTTAAAGTTGGCCAATTTAAACGATCTTGGGCTCATTCGATAGAGAATTAAAATTAGCTGGACTTTACTATTGGCGGCACTATTTTATCGCATCCCTGGACCGAGATAACTTCAGTTTAATGTGAAGGTTCAATTAAATGAATTAAGATGAGTTTAATTAAACTGAAGTTATCTCGGTCCAGGGATGCGATAAAATAGTGCCGCCAATAGTAAAGTCCAGCTAATTTTCAATTCTCTATCGAATAAGCCCAAGATCGTTTAAATTGGCCAACTTTAACTGCCACTAATTTGAATTCATTTTGATTTATTTAATTATAATTTTCCAATTTCAAATGTATTCCTACAATATTATTAATAATCTATTTCCTGTATTAAGTTAAGCTTTACTTAATCTTATTTATAGAGCATAATTATTCAAACTTCATAACTTAGAATTTATTGATATTTGACCACAGTATATCTTTAAGCATTCCAGTTATGCAAAGAAGTAATCTATTCCAGGTTTCTTAATTAAGAAATCTAAATTATATAGCAATACAAGATCTATATAAAAATGATCAAAATGAATTTGAGTTTTTTTTTGCAATATTATAATGATCTCTTTTTTTGTGCGTCTTAGAATCCTATCTAAAATTAATCTTCTCATATTTATGTTTTTCCATCGATATCTTCTACTCACCAATCCTTAATTTACCTACATAAAATGACAAACAAGTACTTAACCTTAGAGAATATAACCCAAGCCATCAGCAAGAAAATAAGAACAAGAACTCCAGGATAACCTAGATCAATATAAACTTAACTTTTATCTAATTTTTTCAAGACACAATGATAATAACAATTAAATAGTCTATCTGGATCTATCTGGACTCAATACTAAAGAACAATTTTAAATGCAAGCGACAATCAAAAATTAACAAAAATAATAGTTGACACATTCGATTAATAAAAATCCTCTTTCTATAAACGAAAGACTATAAATCAAAATTTTATTTAAAAAATATAATACTTTAAAACACTCTTATCCTTGAATAAAAAAGGAAAAAGCAAACTACCCAGAAACATCAACAAAAATCATACTATTCTCTAATTCATGTACTGATTATAATTAATCAAGAAAAAAGTTTCTATAACAACTTTGACAAAAGGGAAATCAAATGATCTAAAATTAAATTATAATTTTCTCAAATATAACAAAAATGATCATTATGAAAGAGAGCCTGCATTCTTTATAATTTATTATTATTGAGCAAGTTCATAGTACTGAAAAAGGTCCAAAAATAAATCATATACAATTGATAAACCAATTTCTATCATAAATTGATTTAATTTACATTTTTTTATAAATTACTTAATCTAATTTCTATAATCAATAAATATTTATAGAGTCCCATTAACAAATGGACATTGAGATTCTACAAAAAACATAAAGATTTATTTTAAATAATTATTCAATAGAAATT
The DNA here is from genome assembly GCA_000711775.1 of Oxytricha trifallax. Taxonomy (NCBI): domain Eukaryota; phylum Ciliophora; class Spirotrichea; order Sporadotrichida; family Oxytrichidae; genus Oxytricha; species Oxytricha trifallax. Next base: position 25,632 of record ARYC01002017.1, read on the forward strand.
CTGCAACTAATAAATGCAATTAAAGAATGAAATCACTAACAATAATTTTAGGCTATAAGCAGTTGAATAAAGCTCAATAGTTTTAACTTCTGAAATAGAACTATTCAATCAAGTCTTTCTTTACTTCTATCAAGAGGTAATTAAGAAGTAGATAAGAGAATGCACTCTACTACAAATCTGATTGATGAATAATATTAAAATAAATTAACCCTCTTCACTTAACGTAAACCAAGTATCAAGAAGAACAAAGATAGATAAGAAAAAGTTGATGAAAATTATGAAAATAAAGAAGACGTTGACAAATTAATTGATGCCCATATCACTGATTTAGTATTTACAAGATAACTAAGATACATACGTATAAACGAATGTATTTATTAGGAAGCCTCCCTAGAGCTAAACAAATATTCTCATTATTATTAAAAACAAATTTTATATATTCGATTATCTTTCTCATAATATTATAATTTTTATGAAAAAAACAAATCAATATAAATTGAAAAAAATTAAGAGAATAATAACATTTACAATAATAAAATGCCCGATAGATTTAATATCATCCTAAAATTTCTTTCTCATTATTTAAGTGTTTATGTTATAAGATATTTTATTTTTTATTAACTTATTTGATCTTAAAGTTTTAAGTTTTGTATGAAATTTATTTGCAGATATTTAGGTTTTATGAAAATTATTAAATTACAATTATTAATTCTATTTATTTGTGACATTTGAAGATATTTTAGCTCATATACCTGTAAATATGTGAGAGCTTACCAATGCGTTGTTTTTTGTGGTGATAGCTCGCTGATATCTGGGAGATATGGATGAACCATGCATGATATTAATGACACTTGTGAGTTCTGGAACAAATCAAGAATAACTGATGGAGAAGAGAGTGAATTCGGCGTTAACACCCATATTTAAATTATTTGTATCTTAAAACTAGTTTTAAATTATTTCATAGTTTGTTTTATAGTTTAGTAGTTTATGAATAAAAACCATGATAGTAATTACTAATCATTTTAGAAATATATAAATCTCTAAATTAAATTTTTAGTAATATCTCTTTTGAGATTAATTTCAAATTTTATTTGTTAATGTAGGTCTTATATGATTATTTTTAGTTTTGAAGGAATTTAGAGTTTAGAATAATTTAATTCTTAAGCAAATAGTATTTTGACAATGTAAACAAGATTTTTTATAAATCTTACTTTTTAAAAAGTGAGGATTCTAAAAACAAATTGTTCATGTTCAAATAGCAAATAAATTTTATTATAAATACATTTTTAATATTTTCTAAATCTAATATTTTAAAAAATTAATTTGGATTATAGATAATTTAGAATTTGCGAACTATCATAGTCATAATTGAAATATATGGAGAAAAAAAACAATAACTTGTTTTAATCTAATAAGGTTTTTATAATGAAGTTTTTATAAGATAAAAAACTTAATTTTACCAATAGCTTCTTTTTTTTATTTGGTACCAAATTTGAATAAATTAAAATGAAATTGAAACATATAGATATATAATTGTTGAGTTCAATACCCCACAATCCTAAATTAAGTTTTACAAAAACTTTGATTTGTAGGAAATTCCATAGGGTTTAGGGCTATTATTGATAAACACAAACTTTAGTTAATTTCTACTTCTGCTTTATACTACAGCTACGCCAATTTCGTGGCAGAAAAAATTTTGCTGATTAATGATCTTTTGAAATTTTAATGTTTATTCTGTTGTTGGGAATGGAGTGCTAGTAGTAGAAAAATTTGTTTTCATCTGAGTATTTCTTATCATTCATCTTTGAGATAAAGTAAAAGAATTTGATGTATAAAAGTGGAACAATTCACATAAGTTTTCAATTTTAAACAATAATAGTTCAGTTTTTTATTAAAAATTTATATTTAACCGAATAATGTAATAATAGGTTTTAATATACAAAAATATTAAATGTATTTAATTTAATCACCCCAAATACACTTTTGGATCATGCTAGAGAAGTTTGAAGTTTTGCTTACTTAACAACAATTCTAACTTTTCTATTGATTTGTCTATCTTTAGTTAAGTTTATTATTATTATTATTGAGTCAATAAATAACTTTATCGTTTGCTAATCTTTCTTCTCTTACCTTGAAGAGAAGTAATCGTTTCTTTATATATTGACAATGTGTTATATCTAAATGCAGACCGTATAGTCATGTTCAAAAGTTATAGAGAAGTTATTAAGTCATTTTTTGACTTTCTGAGAATTTCGTAAGAGGACTACCTTTTTGCCCTCAAAAAAGCAATTAACAATTTTATCTCGCAAATACCCCCGAAAAAATGATCCTGTTCATTTAGACTTCTCTAAAGACGAATATAAAATCATCTTGTTGAATCTTAAAAAAATCCACAAAATAATCATTATTTATTATCAGTATAATATAATAATTTAATAACTCAAACATTTAAAATAACTATACTACGATGTCCAACTCCAGTCTTCTCAAAAAATAGTCTATATTTATTTGGAATTGTTTCTTTATTGCACTATACATTCCTAAATATTAATCAATGCTTTTTCATTAATTAAAAGATATTGTAAAGTTTCTCGAGTTTAAAGTAAATTTTCAGTTAGATGTAGGAAGAAAAAGAAAATTATATAGAGGAAGAAAAAGTATAAAAAGAAAAGATGAGCAATACAAACCCCAAAACCAATTAATGAGGTTTATAATTGTTTTGATTTGTATGGAATTTGTTATAAGATGGGATTATTAATTAAATGCGAGACAAAAATAGCAAGCTTTTGGAGTCTATTTATGATTAAGAGTATATAGATTTAGTGCTTAAACTGCATTATGAATGTGATATATACATTGATTAGATTAAACCAATACTAAACTATAACTCTATTGCACTGCTATTAAAGTGTAGTACAACGACTGTTCGTTCAAACTGCTTGTTAACTGTATAATTATAGCAAAAAGAAATCTTAATTTTAAGTCAAAGAGGAAATCAAAGTTCTTATAGAAACATATAGACTCCTTATCAATGAAAAACTATTGAAGTATTGTCTACTTATTTCTTGAACATCGATCTATTATGTTTCACCACCAGTTCCCTGAGTTGAAGATCTCTGCATAGTCTGTTGCAAACATTAATAAACGAAACGGTATCACTTACAAAGGTGTGAATCTTATCAAGAGAGTGATTGATTTCACTCTGCCATTTTACAACAACAACTTAAAATATATTTATAATTAAATGCAGAGAGCACAATAGAATAATATTAAGTTTATACATGCTGACGAGGCTGTGTTTACCTTCAACACTTTCATCTAGAAGTCTTGGTATAAGAGGCATAGCAATATAGAAGTATATGACTAAAAAGTCAAGGTATAAACAATGGCAATCCTGGGAGGAATTAGCAAGATACTGGTTTAGAAACTTAAATTATTCATCCTCGCTCAATTAAGACAGAGCAGTATATAAAGTTCTTAGAACAGCTGAGAGAAAAGTACCCTGAATAAGAGATTATACTGTTTGTTGATAATCTTTCTGTTCATAAGACAAAAGAAACAAGGAAGAGTCATGAACAGCTTAGAATAACGCCAGTGTTCAACGAACCTTACAGTCCATAGTTTAAAGAAACTGGTTCTACTTGGGTATTTTAAAAGATCATTACAAGAAACTGCTGCTATATCACTTGATGCATGACCTACCTATCGATACAGTAGACTTTATTAAAAGTTCAGCGAAGAGAGTTGATAATTAGTTGGCATAATAGTGTGTTAAAGAAGGGAGAGTGAATGTATATAAATAAGTTTTGTAGTTAAGTTAATGAATATATAAGTCACATTTAAAATTATTTAGAGGGAGCTGGCTTCTTTTTCTTTACTTCTACTTCTTGCTTCCCTCCTCCTCCAGCATCTTTGTTCATTGACTCTGGAGGCTAAATATTTGAATAAAGTCTCTAGCTAACTTCATAATTTGTCTGCGACTTTCGCTCTCTGTGAAGCTTGCTCTATTCCTTCATCAAGAAGATGCCAGTCCAGATTTTTCTAAAGAGTTAAGCATTAGTTCATACTTGACATATAAGGATGCTTCTACATCTCTGAAAGCAAGCTCTCACTTAAACCCCAAAACCCCATAGATTGTCAGAGTTGAAATTTCATGGAAATTATAACTTAAATTAAAATAAGTGAGTAATTAAGTTATACCTTAAAAGTAGAAATCATATAAAGTTATTTTCTTAAATTCAAATAAATTTCTTGCCTACATTCAAAACCCCAAAACCCCTTAGTGAGATTTATAAGTGCTTTGATTTGTAGGGTATAGTTGGGGTCTTATTGGGGTTAGTAGAGAAATTAGGTCTAATTGCAAAATAAGAAATAGAAATTAGCGAAATTTAGGGTCTATTTATGATGAGTAATATTTAGATTTACTGCTTAAGCTTAGATATGGTGCGAGAATTAATATAGACTAGCCAAACCTGTACTAAATTATGCAGCTATAGCAAAGTTATTACGCAAGAGTGCCTCAACTGTCAGGTATCACTGCTTGCTAGCTGTTTAGCATTTTAATTCAGGCACTTGAAAGCATCCCTGCAAGAAAATAAAAGTTCTCACAGCACCATATTGACTACCTCTGTGATTCTAAGACGCTTAAGTACTGGGCACACTTTCCACTATACTAACGAGCTGTGATGTTTCATCGCAGGTTTCCTGACATGCGCATCTCTTCTTAGACTATAGCCAATATTTATAGAAGAAATGGTATTGCTTTCAAGACTGTCAACAGAGTGAAGAGAGTGATTGATTTTACAGTGCCATTTTATAGTAATAATTTAAACAATATATTAATATATGATTAAATGCAGAGGGCTATTGACAATAACATCAAGTTCGTACACGCTGATGAAGCTGTGTTTACCTTCAACACCTTTATTAATAAGTCTTGGTATAAAAAGTATGATAATATAGAAGTATACGATTAGAAAGTAAAGGTTGTAACCCATGCAATTTATGCAGGTATTAGTGAAGACTCTGGCTTAGAAAGTTATGTTATTCATCCTCGCTCTATTAAGCGAGAGTAGTACATAGAGTTCCTACATAAGCTGGGAGATAAATACAACGAATAAGAGATCATCCTGTTTGTTGAAAACCTCTCAGTTCATAAGACTAAGGAGTCTAAGAAAGCGTATGAAGAGTTAAACATTACTCCTGTATACAATGTTCCTTACAGCCCTTAATTTAATGGAATTGAATTCTATTGGAGTTAAATTAAGACTCGCTACAAGAAACTGCTGCTGTATCACCTTATGCATGACTTGCCCATCGATACAGTAGACTTGATCCAGAGTAGCTGCAAGAGAGTAAGCATAGATAAGACAACAGTTTTTGAGAGAGAAGGAAGAATGAATGTTTATAAATAAGTTTTAGATTTAAATGAATGAATAAGTTCACATATTAAATTAACCCAGAAAGGGATTAGGCTTCTCCTTCTTCTCCTCTACTTATGGCTTGCTTGGGCACATATTTCTTCTTTTAGTGCCAGCTCCTGCATCTATGTTCATTTCATCTGGTTTTTAAAAATGTTTATAAAGTCTCTTACTCACTTCATGAATAGTCTTTGACTTTTTCTCTCTGTGAACCTTTGCATGTTCTTTCATTAGGAATATACCAGTTCCAGGTTTCCCTACAAAGTTATGAATCAAAGCTTACTAGAGAGGTAAGGATGTTTCTTTAGCTCTTTAAGCCAAGCTTCGCTTATAAGTATGCCTTGCTTCTTTTAATCTTCTGGAGAAATATTGTACCGTTTCTTGTGAGCTTCTTCAATGATCTCTCTGAGATAACTCTATCTTAAAGTATCAAGAACACCAAAGAAGAAGCTCCTTTCTGGAAATTTGTTAGAGAGTTGTTTCTTGTATGAAGATAAACTACCAATCTTCATCTTTTATCGCATCATCGTAGAGATTAGTGACTGAAATCTCTGGGTAGTTTGGTATATTTATCAACTTAATTTCATTGTTTTTGAAGGCTTTCTTCTCATCACACAGTATAGCTTTTAAGAAAGAAATTTTGGTACCTTCCATCGTTGAAGGAATAATCCCACTATAGTATATAATTAAGTAATTGTTTCATGCTTACCATGTTGAGTTAGTTATCGATATAGATCTTCCTTACTTCTAAATCTTGAGATCATTTCTTAAGCTTCAAACCTTTTCATTGTAGTATTTATAGATTCCATCCTTGTTCCTTCTCTTCTTATTGAATTTCAAATTATAATATTTATAGTTCTGGATCCTACTTCTTAAAATCTTAGTATTAAATATGGGCATCTTATAGGAGGTCAACCTGGTAAGGATACGTGGAGAAAGTTGGCAGAAGCTGTAACAAACTCCAGAGATTGATCTCCATTTTTATCAATTTAGTTCTATTAAATTAGTACTAAAATTGTTTAAATTTAATTAGTACTGGTACTAAATTCGTTTAATTTTAATTGGTACCAATTTAATAGTACCAAAACTTAAATTAGTACATATTTTTAAACTAATGAGGTTTTAATGGAAAAGTTCCAAAATGGTTCAAAACCTAATTGGTACCAGTACCAATCTGAAATTTTTCAAAGTTGGTACCAAAATTAAAAATATTAAGCATGAAATTAGAGAAGTTATATTTATAAACTAAGTATGGAAATATGAAATTTAACACCTCTAAATCAACCATTAGTGCTGTAGTGCCAACTCCTTTGCATGATTGCTATAACTTGAGAGGTTATTAGAGCTTTATAATAGAAATTTAAATTTGAATTTAAACATGGCGGCTAACTTAAATCGTAAAGCTACCTCTCTTGGCAATGGTTAATCATAGCAAAACTTTGGAATCACTAAAAAGCAAGAAGTCATTTATGTTGAGAGGGAGGTAGAGTTTAGAGCTCTTGGGTTTGAAGCAGAGGTCTTCAAAAATGAAGTATAAAATTAGAAGGGGAGAGCAGAGCTAGGACTTCAAACATAAATTCAATATGCTGAGGAACTAAAAGAACAGCAATCAATTGAAAAATTAAAAACTTTGAATGCAATGATTCTTAAAACTTCTTCTCAACTGAGTAGAGCTTGAAGAGGCATATTAAAGAAATAAATTCTGGTAAACCGAAAATTTATTTCAAGCATGATAAGGTGGATGGCAGGTATTAGTGCACGACTTGCATGAAGTCTTACATTCTCAGCTAAAGTTAAAAGACACATGCAGAAGCATCATTTAAGCGAGTTTTTAATGTAAGATTAAGAGACTTAAAAACTTATACCTGCCAAGAGAAAGTCTAATACCCTGGAATCTGAAAGAGAGTTGTAAAATAAGCTCAAGAGACAGAAACGATATGAGTCAATGAATCAACCTGCAGGCAATACATTTTTAGCATGCTTCTAAGAGAGAGCTATGTATATTCCTGCATTAAATGCTGTAGATCTTAGCAGTTGTATAGAAAACTACTTGAATATAAACGTGCCTAGCAAGGCAAACTTATAGTAGTCGATGAGTTTGCATACAAGGTATATCCTTTCAGCTATCTCATTAAGAATAAACAGTATCAGAATGAGTTTGCTAACGAGTATATAGTTCTTAGAGAAGCTTAAAAAAGAGATTACAAGAACTTGCTTAAGTTAGACGGTGTTATTTTAAGCTTTGGGTTCATCACACTAAGGCTAAAGAAATATGAAATGACTCAAAGAGACTATCGCTATCAAAACAGATATCCGGATGACTTGAATGATATACTTTCAGATATGATTAAGGGCGTCTAGGAGTTGCATGAACTTGGATATATTCATAGAGATTTGAAGCCTGAAAATGTGATGCTTAACCTCTGTCCTTTAGAAGTTGTAGTTATCGATTTCAATAGAGCCTTAAGATAAGAGATTGTAACATAAGCAAAGATTCTTGGGACACCAGGCTACTTCCCAATCAGAGAGAAGTGGACGAATGGTTAAGTTTAGTGGAATGTATAGGCAGTTGCTGCTATTATATTAGAAAGTGACATGGAAAGCATGTCTTACTTTGATACTAAGCATGAAAAACAATCAATTAGCTCAGCTTAGAAACATATAAAGTAAGAAGATGTCTGCGAAGAAATAAAAAGCATAGTAGAGATGATAATCGTGAGAGCTCCCTCATATCCTAGATAATCCTTAGATGACATACTTGAGCCACTATAGAGAGCAAGATTCAAGAGATACAATAAAAACAAGCAGATTAAATTTGTTTGAATTAAGTACTCTAATACTCATTAAATATTCAATAAATTCACATAAAACCTGCGATTTCTCTACTAACCCCAATAAGACCCCAACTATAACCTAAAAATCAAAGCACTTATAAACCTCACTAAGGGGTTTTGGGGTTTTGATTGTCATAAATAATTTACTTCCCATCGATTAAAACAAACTTGACTGAGTTGTTTTATGAGTTGAAACTTTATATTGATGTCGATAAATCGGATTCTGTGAGTTGTTGGATGTTATTAAATCTTGACTGAGATGCAGTTTGAGAAATCATCTATGAATTGTCTTATTAATTGCTAAAATTATTAACTTATTCAATATTCTTTTTTAAATCAGCTTTTTCATACAAGTTACTCTACTATTTACTTGTTTAATATTATTACTTAAATTTCAAAGTTGCTTTTAAACTTGTTGTAAAGATCATTACATATCTTATTTACTTAATCTAAAATACTTTTGGAGTTTGTTGTCTTACCTTTTTATTTTTCTTCGTTTTCTTGTAATTGTGAAGTAATTTGATTTTCAAACAACTTCTACTATTCTCTTAAGAGGTTGAATTATTTTGAATTTTCATCAATAAGTTGTTGTAAGTTTTGATAAAGCTATGTAAATCTTTTAATCTGATTTGCTAAAGACTTTTAGGTTGCAATTCCAATAGTTGGAGATAAATCTTTTATATCTTTAACAAGCACTTAAGAAACGTTTAGAATTTCATCTTTTCCATCTTAAATTAGCTCCTAAATCATTTAAATGTCAATCCCATCGAAATTATTTTGTAGGTCTGCTATATATTCATTGTTATGTTAGAGTTTTTAGTAGAACTTTTCATTAAGTTGTTCTTATAGCATTTCTGGCATTTGGGATATCAACTTCTATCTCATGCAATTAAAAGCTTACTAAGTTAATCCTTGAAACTAGTAATTTACAATTTCCTCCAATTAATTTAATTCAGGAAAAGTTGTATCGGACTTTGTTTGAAATTCCTCACTATCAGTGTAAAGCTACTATGAGTTTAAAGATTACAAGCCAGAGTGAATTTACTATTCACTTTATGGTAGTTAATATGAATTAATACTTCCTTAATCGCTGATGATGCTAATGGGCTTAAGTTTACTTATTTAACTGACTTTTTCATCTTAATAATTTTATTGTTATTTTGTAACAACTTATTTTCCAGGAGTTGATCATTTACTTTCGCTTTTTCTGGAATTTAAGGTTGTTATGAGCTACTTTCGATGATGCTGTAATTCTTCCTTGTGAAATTTCTTTTGTTATTAAACTTTCCCATCTTTGTAAATTTTATTTACTAATATTCCATACTATTTTAATACTTCATAATCTTGGTCCTTAATTCCTCTTGTTTAAACTACTTAATTTAATCATCATTGAAAAATTCAGTTGTCAAAACCCCAAAACCAATTAATGAGGTTTATAATTGTTTTGATTTGTATGGAATTTGTTATAAGATGGGATTATTAATTAAATGCGAGACAAAAATAGCAAGCTTTTGGAGTCTATTTATGATTAAGAGTATATAGATTTAGTGCTTAAACTGCATTATGAATGTGATATATACATTGATTAGATTAAACCAATACTAAACTATAACTCTATTGCACTGCTATTAAAGTGTAGTACAACGACTGTTCGTTCAAACTGCTTGTTAACTGTATAATTATAGCAAAAAGAAATCTTAATTTTAAGTCAAAGAGGAAATCAAAGTTCTTATAGAAACATATAGACTCCTTATCAATGAAAAACTATTGAAGTATTGTCTACTTATTTCTTGAACATCGATCTATTATGTTTCACCACCAGTTCCCTGAGTTGAAAATCTCTGCATAGTCTGTTGCTAAAATTTATAAACGAAATAGTATCACTTACATAGGTGTGAATCGTATCAAGAGAGTAATTGATTTAACTCTGCCATTTTACAACAACAACCTAAATTATATTTATAATTAAATGCAGAGAGCTAATAGAATAATATAAAGTTTATACATGCTAACGAGGCTGAGTTTACCTTCAAAACTTTCATCTAGAAGTCTTGGTATAAGAGGCATAGTAATATAGAAGTATATGACTAGAAAGTCAAGGTATAAACAATGGCAATCCTTGGAGGTATTAGCAAGATGCTGGTTTGGAAACTTAAATTATTTATCCTCGCTCAATTAAGACAGAGCAGTATATCAAATTCTTAAAACAGATGAGAGAGAAGTACCCTGAATAAGAGATTACACTGTTTGTTGATAATCCTTCTGTTCATAAGACAAAAGAAACAAGGAAGAGTCATGAACAACTTAGAATAACGCCAGTGTTCAACGAACCTTACAGTCAATAGTTTAAAGAATTGAGTTCTACTGGGGTATATTAAAAGGCAATTACAAGAAACTGCTGCTATACCACTTGATGCATGACCTACCTATCGATACAGTAGACTTTATTAAAAGCTCAGCGAAGAGAGTGGATAATTAATTGGCTTAAAAGTGTGCTAAAGAAGGGAGAGTGAATGTATATAAATAAGTTTTGTAGTTAAGTTAATGAATATATAAGTCACATTTAAAATTATTTAGAGGGAGCTGGCTTCTTTTTCTTTACTTCTACTTCTTGCTTCCCTCCTCCTCCAGCATCTTTGTTCATTGACTCTGGAGGCTAAATATTTGAATAAAGTCTCTAGCTAACTTCATAATTTGTCTGCGACTTTCGCTCTCTGTGAAGCTTGCTCTATTCCTTCATCAAGAAGATGCCAGTACCAGATTTTTCTAAAGAGTTAAGCATTAGTTCATACTTGACATATAAGGATGCTTCTACATCTCTGAAAGCAAGCTCTCACTTAAACCCCAAAACCCCATAGATTGTCAGAGTTGAAATTTCATGGAAATTATAACTTAAATTAAAATAAGTGAGTAATTAAGTTATACCTTAAAAGTAGAAATCATATAAAGTTATTTTCTTAAATTCAAATAAATTTCTTGCCTACATTCAAAACCCCAAAACCCCTTAGTGAGATTTTTAAGTGGCTTTGATTTGTAGGGTATAGTTGGGGTCTTATTGGGGTTAGTAGAGAAATTAGGCCAATTTGCAAAATGAGAAATAGAAATTAGCGAAATTTAGGGTCTATTTATGATGAGTAATATTTAGATTTACTGCTTAAGCTTAGGTATGGTGCGAGTATTAATATAGACTAAGCCAAACCTGTACTAAATTATGCAGCAATAGCAAAGTTATTACGCAAGAGTGCCTCAACTGTTAGGTATCACTGCTTGCTAGCTGTTTAGCATTTTAATTCTGGTTGTTGAACGCATCCTGCAAGAAAATAAAAGTTCTCACAGCACCATATTGACTACCTCTGTGATTCTAAGACGCTTAAGTACTGGGCACACTTTCCACTATACTAACGAGCTGTGATGTTTCATCGCAGGTTTCCTGACATGCGCATCTCTTCTTAGACTATAGCCAATATTTATAGAAGAAATGGTATTGCTTTCAAGACTGTCAACAGAGTGAAGAGAGTGATTGATTTTACAGTGCCATTTTATAGTAATAATTTAAACTATATATATGATTAAATGCAGAGGGCTATTGACAATAACATCAAGTTCATACACGCTGATGAAGCTGTGTTTACCTTCAACACCTTTATTAATAAGTCTTGGTATAAGAAGTATGATAATATAGAAGTCTACGATTAGAAAGTAAAGGTTGTAACCCATGCAATTTTAGCAGGTATTAGTGAAGACTCTGGCTTAGAAAGTTATGTTATTCATCCTCGCTCTATTAAGCGAGAGTAGTACATAGAGTTCCTACATAAGCTGAGAGATAAATACAACGATTAAGAGATCATCCTGTTTGTTGACAACCTCTCAGTTCATAAGACTAAGGAGTCTAAGAAAGCTTATGAAGAGTTAAACATTACTCCTGTATACAATGTTCCTTACAGCCCTTAATTTAATGGAATTGAATTCTACTGGAGTTAAATTAAGACTCACTACAAGAAACTGCTGCTGTATCATCTTATGCATGACTTGCCCATCGATACAGTAGACTTGATTCAGAGTAGCAGCAAGAGAGTAAGCATAGATAAGACAACAGTTTGTGCGAGAGAAGGAAGAATGAATGTTTATAAATAAGTTTTAGATTTAAATGAATGAATAAGTTCACATATTAAATTAACCCAGAAAGTGATTAGGCTTCTCCTTCTCCTCCTCTTCTAATGGCTTGCTTGGGCCCATATTTCTTCTCTTAGTGCCAGCTCCTGCATCTATGTTCATTTCATCTGGCTTTTAAAAATCTTTATAAAGTCTCTTGCTCACTTCATGAATAGTCTATGACTTTCTCTCTCTGTGAACCTTTGCATGTTCTTTCATTAGGAATATACCAGTTCCAGGTTTCCCTACAAAGTTATGAATCAAAGCTTACTAGAGAGGTAAGGATGTTTCTTTAGCTCTTCAAGCCAAGCTTCGCTTATAAGTATGCCTTGTTTCTTTTAATCTTCTGGAGAAATAGTGTACCGTTTCTGGTGAGCTTCTTGATCTCTCTGAGATAACTCTCTCTTAAAGTGCCAAGAACACCAAAGAAGAAGCTCCTTTCTGGAAGTTTGTTAGAGAGTTGTTTCTTGGTAGGAAGATAAACTACCAACTCTTCATCTTTCATCGCATCATCGTAGAGATTAGTGACTGAAATCTCTGGGTAGTTTGGTATTTTTATCAACTTAATTTCATTGTTTTTGAAGGCTTTCTTCTCATCACAGAGTATAGCTTTTAAGAAAGAAATTTTGGTACCTTCCATCTTTGGAAGGAATAATCCCACTATAGTATATAATTAAGTAATTGTTTCATGCTTACCATGTTGAGTTAGTTATCGATATAGATCTTCCTTACTTCTAAATCTTGAGATCATTTCTTAAGCTTCAAACCTTTTCATTGTAGTATTTATAGATTCCATCCTTGTTCCTTCTCTTCTTATTGAATTTCAAATTATAATATTTATAGTTCTGGATCCTACTGCTTAAAATCTTAGTATTAAATATGGGCATCTTATAGGAGGTCAACCTGGTAAGGATACGTGGAGAAAGTTGGCAGAAGCTGTAACAAACTCCAGAGATTGATCTCCATTTTTATCAATTTAGTTCCATTAAATTAGTACTAAAATTGTTTAAATTTAATTACTACTGGTACTAAATTAGTTTAATTTTAATTGGAACCAATTTAATAGTACCAAAACTTAATTAGTACCTAGTTTTAAACTAATAAGGTCTTAATGGAAAAGTTCCAAAATAGTTTAAAACCTAATTGTACCAGCACCAATCTGAAATTTTTCAAAGTTGGTACAAAAATTAAAAATATTAAGCATGAAATTAGAGAAGATATATTTATAAACTAAGTACAAATATGAAATCTAACACCTCTAAATCAACCATTAGTGCTGCAGTGCCAACTCCTAAACATAATTGCTATAACTTGAGAGGTTATTAGAGCTTTATAATAGAAATTTAAATTTGAATTTAAACATGGCGGCTAACTTAAATCGTAAAGCTACCTCTCTTGGCAATAGTTAATCATAGCTAAACTTTGGCACCACTAAAAAGCAAGAAGTCATTTATGTTGAGTGGGAGGTAGAGTTAAGAGCTCTTAGGTTTGAAGCAGAGGTCTTCAAAATTGCGGTATAAAACTAGAAGAAGAGAGCAGAGATAAGACTTCAAACATAAATTCAATATGTTGACGAGCTAAAAGAAAAGCAATCAATTGAAAAATTAAAAAAATTTGAATGCAATGATTGTTAAAATTTCTTCTCAACTGAGTAGAGCTTGAAGAGGCATATTAAAGAAATACATTCTGGTAAACCGAAAATTTATTTCAAGCATGATAAGGTGGATGGCAGGTATTAGTGCACGACTTGCATGAAGTCTTACATTCTCAGCTAAAGTTAAAAGACACATGCAGAAGCATCATTTAAGCGAGTTTTTAATGTAAGATTAAGAGATTTAAAAACTTATACCTGCCAAGTGAAAGTCTAATACCCTGGAATCTGAAAGAGAGTTGTTAGATAAGCTCAAGAGGCAGAAACGATATGAGTCAATGAATCAACCTGCAGGCAATACATTTTTAGCATGCTTCTAAGAGAGAGCTATGTATATTCCTGCATTAAATGCTGTTGATCTTAGCAGTTGTATAGAAAACTACTTGAATATAAACGTGCCTAGCAAGGCAAAATTTATAGTAGTCGACGAGTTTGCATACAAGGTATATCCTTTCAGCTATCTCATTAAGAATGAACAGTATTAGAATGAGTTTGCTAACGAATATATCGTTCTTAGAGAAGCTTAAAAAAGAGATTGCAAGAACTTGCTTAAGTTAGACGGTGTTATTTTAGGCTTTGGGTTCATAGCACTAAGGCTAAATAAATATTAAATGACTCTAAGAGACTATCTCTATCAAAACAGATATCCGGGTGACTTGAATGATATACTTTCAGATATGATTAAAGGCGTCTAGGAGTTGCATGAACTTGGATATGTTCATAGAGATTTGAAGCCTGAAAATGTGATGCTTAACCTTTGTCCTTTAGAAGTTGTAGTTATCGATTTCAATAGAGCCTTAAGATAAGAGATTGTAACATTAGCAAAGGTTCTTGGTACACCAGGCTACTTCCCAATCAGAGAGAAGTGGACGAATTGTTAAGTTTAGTGGGATGTATAGGCAGTTGCTGCTATTATATTAGAAAGTGACATGGAATGCATGTCTTACTTTGGTACTAAGCATGAAAAACAATCAATTAGCTTAGCTTAGAAGCATATAAAGTAAGAAGATGTCTGCGAAGAAATAAAAAGTATAGTAGAGATGATAATCGTGAGAGCTCCCTCCTATCCTAGATAATCCTTAGATGACATACTTGAGCCACTAGAGAGAGCAAGATTCAAGAGATACAACAAAGACAAGCAGATTAAATTTGTTTGATTTAAGTACACTAATACTCATTAAATATTCATTAAATTCACATAAAACCTGCGTTTTCTCTACTAACCCCAATAAGACCCCAACTATACCCTACAAATCAAAGCACTTATAAACCTCACTAAGGGGTTTTGGGGTTTTGATTGTCATAAATAATTTACTTCCCATCGATTAAAACAAACTTGACTGAGTTGTTTTATGAGTTGAAACTTTATATTGATGTCGATAAATCGGATTCTGTGAGTTGTTGGATGTTATTGATTCTTAACTGAGCTGCAGTTTCAGTAATCTGCTATGAATTCTTATTAATTGATAATATTATTAATTTATTCAATATTCTTTTTTAAATCAGCTTTTTCAATACAAGTTACTCTACTATTTACTTGTTTAATATTATTACTTAAATTTCAAAGTTGCTTTTAAACTTGTTGTAAAGATCATTACATATCTTATTTACTTAATCTAAAATACTTTTGGAGTTTGTTGTCTTACCTTTTTATTTTTCTTCGTTTTCTTGTAATTGTGAAGTAATTTGATTTTCAAACAACTTCTACTATTCTCTTAAGAGGTTGAATTATTTTGAATTTTCATCAATAAGTTGTTGTAAGTTTTGATAAAGCTATGTAAATCTTTTAATCTGATTTGCTAAAGACTTTTAGGTTGCAATTCCAATAGTTGGAGATAAATCTTTTATATCTTTAACAAGCACTTAAAAGGCGTTTTGAATTTCATTTTTTTCTATCTTAAATAAGATCCTAAATCATTTAAATGTCAATCCCATCGAAATTATTTTGTAGGTCTGCTATATATTCATTGTTATGTTAGAGTTTTTAGTAGAACTTTTCATTAAGTTGTTCTTATAGCATTTCTGGCATTTGGGATATCAACTTCTATCTCATGCAATTAAATGCTTACTAAGTTAATCCTTGGAACTTGTTATTTACGATTTCCTTCAATTAATTTAATTCAGGAAAAGTTGTATCGGACTTTGTTTGAAATTCCTCGGTATCAGTTTAAAGCTACTATGAGTTTAAAGATTACAAGGTAGATTGAATTTACTATTTATTTTGTGGTAGTTCATATGAATTATTACTTCCTTAGTCGCTGCTGATGCTAATGGGCTTAAGTTTATTTATTTAACTGACTTTTTCATCTTATTAATTTTATTGTTATTTTGTAACAACTTATTTTTCCGGAGTTGATCATTTACTTTCGCTTTTCTTGAATTTAAGGTTGTTATGAGCTACTTTCGATGATGCTGTAATTCTTCCTTGTGAAATTTCTTTTGTTATTAAACTTTCCCATCTTTGTAAATTTTATTTACTAATATTCCATACTATTTTAATACTTCATAATCTTGGTCCTTAATTCCTCTTGTTTAAACTACTTAATTTAATCATCATTGAAAAATTCAGTTGTCAAAACCCCAAAACCAATTAATGAGGTTTATAATTGTTTTGATTTGTATGGAATTTGTTATAAGATGGGATTATTAATTAAATGCGAGACAAAATAGCAAGCTTTTGGAGTCTATTTATGATTAAGAGTATATAGATTTAGTGCTTAAACTGCATTATGAATGTGATATATACATTGATTAGATTAAACCAATACTAAACTATAACTCTATTGCACTGCTATTAAAGTGTAGTACAACGACTGTTCGTTCAAACTGCTTGTTAACTGTATAATTATAGCAAAAAGAAATCTTAATTTTAAGTCAAAGAGGAAATCAAAGTTCTTATAGAAACATATAGACTCCTTATCAATGAAAAACTATTGAAGTATTGTCTACTTATTTCTTGAACATCGATCTATTATGTTTCACCACCAGTTCCCTGAGTTGAAGATCTCTGCATAATCTGTTGCAAACATTTATAAACGAAACGGTATATCTTACAAAGGTGTGAATCGTATCAAGAGAGTGATTGATTCACTCTGCCATTTTAAAACAACAATCTAAATTATATTTATAATTAAATCAGAGAGATTAATAGAATAAAATTAAGATTATACATGCTGACGAGGCTGTGTTTACATTCAACACTTTCATCTAGAAGTCTTGGTATAAGAGACAAAGCAATATAGAAGTATATGACTAGAAAATCAAGGTATAAACAATGGCAATCCTTGGAGGTATTAGAAGATGCTGGTTTGGAAACTTAAATTATTTATCCTCGCTCAATTAAGACAGAGCAGTATATTAATTTCTTAAAACAGATGAGAGAGAAGTACCCTGAATAAGAGATTACACTGTTTGTTGATAATCCTTCTGTTCATAAGACAAAAGAAACAAGGAAGAGTCATGAACAGCTTAGATTAACGGCTGTGTTCAACGAACCTTACAGTCCATAGTTTAAAGAAATGAGTTATACTGGGGTATATTAAAAGGTCATTACAAGAAACTGATGCTATACAACTTGATCCATGACTACCTATCGATACAGTAGACTTTATTAAAAGCTCAGCGAAGAGAGTAGATAATTAATTAGCATAAAAGTGTGCTAAAAAAGGGAAAGTGAATGTATACAAATAAGTTTTGTAGTTAAGTTAATGAATAAATAAGTCACATTTAAAACTCTTTAGAGGGAGCTGGCTTATCTTTATATTCTTCTAATTCGTGCTTCCCTCCTCCTAAGTTTCTTCTCTTGCTGCCAGCTCCAGCATCTATGTTCATTGAATCTAGAGGCTAAATATTAAATAAAGTCTCTTACTAACTTCATACTTTGTCTGCGACTTTCACTCTCTGTGAAGCTTGCTCTATTCCTTCATCAAGAAGATGCCAGTACCAGAATTTTCTAAAGAGTTAAGCAAAAAATCATACTTGAAATATAAGGATGCTTCTACAGCTCTGAAAGCAAGCTCTCACTTAAACCCCAAAACCCCATAGATTGTCAGAGTTGAAATTTCATGGAAATTATAACTTAAATTAAAATAAGTGAGTAATTAAGTTATACCTTAAAAGTAGAAATCATATAAAGTTATTTTCTTAAATTCAAATAAATTTCTTGCCTACATTCAAAACCCCAAAACCCCTTAGTGAGATTTTTAAGTGCTTTGATTTGTAGGGTATAGTTGGGGTCTTATTGGGGTTAGTAGAGAAATTAGGCCAAATTGCAAAATAAGAAATAGAAATTAGCGAAAATTAGGGTCTATTTATGATGAGTAATATTTAGATTTACTGCTTAAGCTTAGATATGGTGCGAGAATTAATATAGACTAGCCAAACCTATACTAAATTATGCAGCAATAGCAAAGTTATTACGCAAGAGTGCCTCAACTGTTAGGTATCACTGCTTGCTAGCTGTTTAGCATTTTAATTCTGGTACTTGAAAACATCCAGCAAGAAAATAAAAGTTCTCACAAAACCATATTGACTACCTCTGTGATTCTAAGACGCTTAAGTACTGGGCACAATTTCCACTAGACTAACGAGCTGTAATGTTTCATCGCAAGTTTCCTGAAATACGTATCTCGCCTTAGACTATAGCCAATATTTATAGAAGAAACGGTATTACTTTCAAGACTGTCAACAGAGTGAAGAGAGTGATTGATTTTACAGTGCAATTTTATAGTAATAATTTAAACTATATATATGATTAAATGCAGAGGGCTATTGACAATAACATCAAGTTCATACACGCTGATGAAGCTGTGTTTACATTCAACACCTTTATTAAAAAGTCTTGGTATAAGAAGTATGATAATATAGAAGTCTACGATTAGAAAGTAAAGGTTGTAACCCATGCAAATTTAGCAGGTATTAGTGAAGACTCTGGCTTAGAAAGCTATGTCATTCATCCTCGCTCTATTAAGCGAGAGTAGTACATAGAGTTCCTACATAAGCTGAGAGATAAATACAACGACTAAGAGATCATCCTGTTTGTTGACAACCTCTCAGTTCATAAGACTAAGGAGTCTAAGAAAGCTTATGAAGAATTAAACATTACTCCTATATACAATGTTCCTTACAGCCATTAATTTAATGGAATCGAATTCTACTGGAGTTAAATCAAGACCCACTACAAGAAACTGCTGTGTATCACCTTATGCATGACTTGCCCATCGATACAGTAGACTTGATCCAGAGTAGCTGCAAGAGAGTAAGCATAGATAAGACAACAGTTTGTGAGAGAGAAGGAAGAATGAATGTTTATAAATAAGTTTTAGATTTAAATGAATGAATAAGTTCACATATTAAATTAACCCAGAAAGGGATTAGGCTTCTCCTTCTTCTCCTCTTCTTATGGCTTGCTTGGGCCCATATTTTTCTCTTAGTGCCAGCTCCTGCATCTATGTTCATTTCATCTGGCTTTTAAAAATCTTTATAAAGTCTCTTGCTCACTTCATGAATAGTCTATCACTTCTCTCTCTGTGAACCTTTGCATGTTCTTTCATTAGGAATATACCAGTTCCAGGTTTCCCTACAAAGTTATGAATCAAAGCTTACTAGAGAGGTAAGGATGTTTCTTTAGCTCTTTAAGCCAAGCTTCGCTTATAAGTATGCCTTGCTTCTTTTAATCTTCTGGAGAAATATTGTACCGTTTCTTGTGAGCTTCTTCAATGATCTCTCTGAGATAACTCTATCTTAAAGTATCAAGAACACCAAAGAAGAAGCTCCTTTCTGGAAATTTGTTAGAGAGTTGTTTCTTGTAGGAAAATAAACTACCAACTCTTCATCTTTCATCGCATCATCGTAGAGATTAGTGACTGAAATGTCTGGGTAGTTTGGTATATCTATCAACTTAATTTCACTGTTTTTGAAGGCTTTCTTCTCATCACACAGTATAGCTTTTAAGAAAGAATTTTGGTACTTCCATCTTTGGAAGGAATAATCCCACTATAGTATATAATTAAGTAATTGTTTCATGCTTACCATGTTGAGTTAGTTATCGATATAGATCTTCCTTACTTCTAAATCTTGAGATCATTTCTTAAGCTTCAAACCTTTTCATTGTAGTATTTATAGATTCCATCCTTGTTCCTTCTCTTCTTATTGAATTTCAAATTATAATATTTATAGTTCTGGATCCTACTTCTTAAAATCTTAGTATTAAATATGGGCATCTTATAGGAGGTCAACCTGGTAAGGATACGTGGAGAAAGTTGGCAGAAGCTGTAACAAACTCCAGAGATTGATCTCCATTTTTATCAATTTAGTTCTATTAAATTAGTACTAAAATTGTTTAAATTTAATTAGTACTGGTACTAAATCCATTTAATTTTAATTGGTACCAATTTAATAGTACCAAAACTTAATTAGTACCTAATTTTAAACTAATGAGGTTTTAATGGAAAAGTTCAAAAATGGTTAAAAAAATAATTGGTACCAGTACCAATCTGAAATTTTTCAAAGTGGTACCAAAATTAAAAATATTAAGCATGAAATTAGAGAAGTTATATTTATAAACTAAGTATAAATATGAAATCTAACACCTCTAAATCAACCATTAGTGCTGCAGTGCCAACTCTTTGCATGATTGCTATAACTTGAGAGGTTATTAGAGCTTTATAATAGAAATTTAAATTTGAATTTAAACATGGCGGCTAACTTAAATCGTAAAGCTACCTCTCTTGGCAATGGTTAATCATAGCAAAACTTTGGAATCACTAAAAAGCAAGAAGTCATTTATGTTGAGAGGGAGGTAGAGTTTAGAGCTCTTGGGTTTGAAGCAGAGGTCTTCAAAAATGAAGTATAAAATTAGAAGGGGAGAGCAGAGCTAGGACTTCAAACATAAATTCAATATGCTGAGGAGCTAAAAGAACAGCAATCAATTGAAAAATTAAAAACTTTGAATGCAATGATTCTTAAAACTTCTTCTCAACTGAGTAGAGCTTGAAGAGGCATATTAAAGAAATACATTCTGATAAACCGAAAATTTATTTCAAGCATGATAAGGTGGATGGCAGGTATTAATGCACGACTTGCATGAAGTCTTACATACTCAGCTAAAGTTAAAAGACACATGCAAAAGCATCATCTAAGCGAGTTTTTAATGTAAGATTAAGAGACTTAAAAACTTATACCTGCCAAGAGAAAGTCTAATACCCTGGAATCTGAAAGAGAGTTGTAAGATAAGCTCAAGAGGCAGAAACGATATGAGTCAATGAATCAACCTGCAGGCAATACATTTTTAGCATGCTTCTAAGAGAGAGCTATGTATATCCATGCATTCAAAACCCCAAAACCCCTTAGTGAGGTTTATAAGTGCTTTGATTTGTAGGGTATAGTTGGGGTCTTATTGGGATTAGTAGAGAAAACGCATGTTTTTTATGAATTTAATGAATATTTAATGAGTATAACTGTACTTAATTCAAACTATTTTATCTGCTTATCTTTGTGATACCTCTTGAATTTAGCAGTCTGTAGTTGTTCTAGTATATCATCCAATGATTATCGTGGATATGCTGGAGCATTTACGATGACCATCTCAACTATCTTCTTAATTTCATTGCATATTTCATCTTGCTTAATATGTTTAGCAGCCAAACTTATTGATTATTCTCATGTTTTGTTCCAAAGTATGACATACTTTCCATATCGCACTGTAAGATAATTGCAGCTACCGCCCAAACATCCCATTATACAGAACCATTTGTCCATTTCTCTCTTATAGGGAAGTATCCTGGAGTGCCTAAAACCTTAGCTAAGTCACTATCTCTTGTCTTATTGCTCTGTTGAAATCAATGACTACTTCTTCTAAAGGGCAGAGATTTAGCATTACATTTTCTGGCTTCAAATCTCTATGAACATACCCTAGATCATGGAGCTCTTTCACACCCTTAGTCATATCTGTGAGTATCTCATTCAAATCATCAGGATATCTATTATGGTAGAGATACTCTCTTAGAGTCATTTCAAACTTCTTGTGTCTCAATGCAATAAAACCATGACCAAGTATAACTCCGTCGAGCTTAGCTAAGTTCTTGCATTATCTTTTCTAAGCCTCTCTCAGTACTATGTATTCATTTGCAAACTCATTTTAATATTGCTCGTTCTTAATGAGATACTTGAATGGATATACCTTGTATGCGAATTCATCAACAACTATAAGCTTTACCTTGTTAGGTACGTCAATATTCAAATAGTTTTCAATACAGCTGCTTATGTCGACTGCATTTAATGCAGGTATATACATTGCTCTCTCTTATAAGCATGCAATATACATACCATTTGCTGGTTGGTTCATTGACTCAAACCGCTTCTATCTCTTAAGTCTCTCCTACTACTCTATTTGTGAATCAAGAGAGTTATTTTTTCTTTTAGCAGGTACAAGCTTTTAAGTTTCCTCATCTTTAATCAGGAATTCGCTTAGTTGATGCTTTTGCATATGTCTCTTTACTTTAGCTGAGTGCGTATAAGACTTCATGCAGGTAGTGCATTAGTATCTACCATCTACTTTATCATGCTTGAAGTAGATCTTAGCTCTACCAGAAGTGTACCTCTTTGATGTGTCTCTTCAAGCTAGACTCAGTTGAGAAGAAATTTTAGCAGTCTTCACATTAAAATGTTTTAATTTTTTCTTATGGTTGCTGCTCCTTATCTTCCTCAACCAATTCAACTTATGTTTAAACTCCCATCTCAGAACTCTTCATCTTGTTTTAAACTTAAATTTTAAAGACCTCAGCTTCAAACTCTAGAGCTCTTAGCTCTACCTCCTTTTCAATATAAATTACTTGTGGTTTCTTGGAGGAGCCAAAGTTGAGCAATGATTAACCTGTTCCAAGAGAAACTGCCTTATGATTAAAGTTAGCAGCCATGTTTAAATTCAAATTTAAATTTCTATTATTAATAAGTAAAA